>ML848382.1:2057-25302 GCA_009831015.1 Picea engelmannii | reverse complement strand
TAGCCGTTTCAACATTCCGAACAATGATGGAACTAGTAGTCCTCTGCTTCCTATCAGTTGCTTGAAGCTTGTCCCTTTGGCTAGTCAACACTGCAACTTGGTTTTCCAGCGATTTGATTTTCGATTGAAGCACAGTAACGTCTAAATAGTATCGTTCCAACCACACATCACATTGGTCACAGGACGACTGTCCGGGATTCGATAGTGTAGGTGAGGGTTTGGTTACATTGTTGAGGGTTTCGTCAATTAGTTTGATCCCTGGGTAACTAGGATTGTTTCTTAGGCAAGGGGGAAGATTCGAAACGAAGTCATAGGGTGGCTCAGAGCACAGACCCTGTGAGTAAGGGTACTCACTAGCTAGGAAACGTTCAATGTCAGAGTCTGAATCCTCACTAAGGACTATGGGCTTCTGCTCAACACTAGGTTTAGGATTATTTTTAGCCATTCTCGAGATAAGCAGAGAATTCTTCTTTCCTTTGCCATCAACAGTAGGGTTACCTCTAATCTTTTTGCTCACGGGATTTGTTATAGCCTCAGATTTATTAGGTATAACGTCGGGTAAGTCAATATCAAGGTTGAACGAAGGCTTAGGAGAGGGAAGTAGGACATGGAAGGGAACAGGTGGCCCGACCTTAGCTTCATTAATCACAGGCTTGTCAACCTGGACAGGGTCTGTATCATCAAAACCATTTCGAGCGATAAAAGCTCGCCATTTATCACCGTGGAGACTTAAGTGATGAACAATGATAAGTCTGATTAAGCCATGGTGGAACAGGCTACTATCGGCCTTCTCCCTTTTAAACCTTTTCGACATTTTATATAGGCTACGCTGGAAATAAAAGGGCATATTCATAAAATTCATTAACAAACGCAGGTGGTAGAGAAAAATGAGTCCATATCGACCCTCATAGGTCACGAATTGTTTGACCACCATCAAAATATCATGCCATCGTGTTTTAAGCACAGAGATGGGCATACCTCTGTCACAAGATGTGACCTTTTGCGAGATGAACAGTAGCGACCATGGCACCTCCTCGGCCTTAGAATTTTTAAACCAACGCTGGTTCGAGGATGGTAACCCTGTAGCAGAACTAATAAACTCCTCATTGATTTCCAACTGAATGTCACCCACCTTGGCCCTATAGCCATCAAAAGTCAAAGCGAACTGTTGTGCCACAAATAAATTAAAACCCTCAAAACATTGTATAAAGGTGAGCCAACCGTTATCCTCTAAGTCCTTCCATGCATTGTCGAACAGTAGCAAGGCTTGGCTACCATTCAGCTCGATTTGCACCACCGGTGCCATGGGACCGAGCACACGGTGAACGAGCCAGGGTTTGGATCATAGCATACATAGGAGCAGAGTGCACGAAGGGTTACCCGAGCTAACAGAGGTGAAACAGGGATAAGGGATACGGATTAATGTCATCGTGCGAAGGTGGTGGAGCTTATCTCTGTCATGCATAAAAGTTATTGCCAAGGTACGACCGTCGGCTTATAGTTGTTCAACCCACTATTGTATAGTTTAAAAAATCATGTCACTTGCCCGACCAATGAAATCAATGGTAAGTGTATAAACCAACGCGTGCAATCAAAGTTATGCCATATTTTTATAACCAAGCATACAAATTGAAATCAATACCAATGTTTGACTATGTGACATGCGTTGTAACAATTCATATCAAGAGTTTAAGTGAGGTACCAATGCGTTTTGAACTAGGTGTCATATCAAATGAAAAATATCAAGTTTTAACCATAACACCTATATATCTTATGAAACCAATGTGCAAAGTAATTTGATCAAATAACCTATAAATSCAAMTGCCAATGCATTACAAACTCAATGAGACAAAGTCACACAATCAATCCAAGAATGTCCCAAGAGTAYAGATCAAAAAGTTTTGCCAACTAGATAATGATAAGTAAAATGTAAGCTCAATAGGCATATCAACAAGAAGGATAACGACAGTTCAATAATGATTCTAATGTGACTTCGAAAAACCAAGTTTTCACGCTTAYAGTCGTGAAAACAAAAACGAAGGTAAATGTGCAATTKTCGCAAAAATAAAAGTGTCGTTTATTTGAGAATTGCGACGAAAAATTGATGTTTGCAAAACATTGGTTTGGGCAGCTTATAAGACAATGGAAAAATGTGAATTGGCTGCCAACAGAACGTCTATTGTATCTTATGCAATTAAAKKAAACTCATCATGATGCCACCCTAGTTATTGAAACCTAGAAGAAACGCTTAAAAGACCAATATGATAAACATGTCAAGCCATGTGTTTTCTCTAAGGTAGATCTAGTTCTCCTCTATGAACAAGATCGTGATCTGCTAGGAGCCGGAAAATTCGAAGTTATGTGGCGTGGTCCATATATTGAAAAACGAGTGTTAGAGAAGGGAGCTTACAAGTTATTATATTATGATGGAATTCCTTTGAGTGAACCCAGAAATGGACTTTACTTGAAGAAGTACTATGCTTAGACTGTCTCTACACGAGTGTTTGTACTTTTACTGTACCATACTCTTGTGTGTTTTTCATTTTTTGGTTTTGACCCCCAACTTCTTACCATGTGTTGTGCTTGGTTTCCATATGTTGACGTCTTCTCTATCCTATATTGGCTTCGTCGATGGTGCTAGCCGTAGTACTCAGAACCTAGCTTCTGCTTCTTGGGCAATCTATGCACCCACCAACGAACTTATCATTTTACAAGGTGTTTGCCTTGGTCGTGCAACCAATAATATTGCAAAATATAGTGCATTCATTGAATTATTGACTGATGCTATCTCACTTGGGATTCATCACTTGGTTGTACGACTTGATTCGCAGCTAGTAGTACTCCAGTTAAGTAATGTCTACACTATCTGAAGTTCTACATTGTTACGGGTATATCTATGAATTCGCCTCTTGGAACATTATTTTATTTACATCGAATATTAACACATTCCTAGATGTCTAAATACATTAACTGATGTTCTAGCTAATTATGTGTTAGACAGACATTTGAGACATTTATAAATACAATCACACATTACACATTGTATATAAAAGCAGAGTAAGCCGATAGAAGCCTCATGTATGTATATATAATGAAAATGTTTTACAAAAAGTGTTTTCCATCCAAGGACCAAAATATCAAAATATAGAACCCATGGCTCCTACAAAATATCATCATGGATGCCACTCACGATAGCACATTACTGCTTGTGCTACTCTGCGAAGTAACCTACTAAATGAGTCGGACACGCCTACAGTATGGCGTTGATAACACCTCAGGACCTCCTCGATCGACATGTCAGGCATGCTTGCTATCAAGCCTTCTAAGTTTTGCTTCATCATCTCGTAGTCATCGACATCCCACCCTGCTACCATACGTGCCTCTCCTCGCCTATAAATCATAGATGTACCCGGAGTTCGATGTGGCCCTACATATGCATAGTCAAAAGTCTTTGATTAGTCTTTATATCGAAAACACAAAAAACATATAATCTCCTAAAAAACCACAAAACACTATAAAGAACAAAATGTCTTTCTTACCTAGATTTCCCCACTGAAATCCCTTAGGGAGAACCAAGTCGGGATCACCCCAAAATTCCAGGTCGACATACACATAATCATCAATTATAAAGATTTGGGACCTTAATCAGTCAAAAAATGCATTATTATACTTGATAATAGGGCTCTCTACGTGCCGAGCCATAAGGTCACACCACCGTTTCATTCTTGGGTCTCGTGGGGATGGTATTCCCCACTCTACCTGTAGTCGCAAATGAGGGACTCTTTCTAAGAATAAAGACACCAAAATGGACCCATACCCAAACTGCTTTAGGTATCCTCTCTTGCTTTTAGTGAGTTGTGTCTTCATACTCCGGAGCACACCATCACACCAATTGAATACTTGAGGTTCCATACATTCAATGGCATATTGAAAATAACTCTGGAGCACCATGTGCGGTGACGTGCTTCCTTCCATCCATGCAATGGTAAAGAGGATGGATCTAAGATTCAGATCTTTCAAACCTCGGATAGCCACTTTACCTTTGCGCCTTTCGACATCCGGTTCACAGTGCTGACATATATACTCGCTCATCGACAAGCCACCGCCTCGACCCCCTGTCAGAGTCACACGTGCCCCATGACGGTATAGCCCTGTTAGAAAGTAAATATCCTCAATGTCCAAGGAGAGGACATGAACACCCACGTGAAATACTTGCTTTTATGCATCCCATATATGGACCAAGTACTCTAATAGTCTATGTTGGGCTCTCATGCCCTGGACTTTGAAAAACTTCAATAGGCCACATTGTCGAAGAGCATGAATAGTTCCTGGATCATTCAAAGCCATAGAATCATCATCTTCATGCTCACGTTCTCTCCATTCCAACATTTTTTCAATCAAACACCTGCATGGAAGTAAAAGAGGACAGTTAGCTCCCTTATCCATCTTTTTTTGAATTTCTTTTTGGTTCAACGCTTGCTTTTATTTTTTGGTTTTTGGCTGCCGCAACTGAGCTTCAGTTACAGTGCGATACTTCCTCAGGAAATCCATTGGGAACCTTCAAAAATCCTTGATTTCCGCAGGGTCTGATATTGGCCACATGCGACGGCCCCAGCACACACCTACCGGCCTAAAAATCACCCAAAAAATCACTTTTTGACCACCAAAAACAAATTTTAAACCATTGAAAAGGAAGAAGATAAAGAACTTACTGTTTTCACGGAAACTGTTCATTGATTTATCCCCTGTGCTCCTTGCAACCGCCCGCTGAAGTAAGGGGTGAAAAAGAGGTTTTTAGATAAGTTCTTGACCAAATACAAATTAAATGGTAAAAAAGAGCTCTTACTCTTATTTATTTTGTTTTTTACCTTTTTCATGATATTTTGTATTATATAAATGTGTTTGGTTATCAACCCTCAAAACTAATAGTCTTGTGAGTGTCTTGTTTCTTGCAAGAAGAAGACTAGAGTCCTAATTAACAGAGTATGGATCTTTGTTTCGTAATTTGTTTTCTCTTCATTACGCATATCGATACTTTTTAGGGTTTTTTAGTAAAACCTTGAGTTCACTCTTCATTCGTTCTCCTACTCAAAAATTTATGAGAGCGCAACCGAGTATACTTTTGTCGTCCTTTCATACTCGTCTTGGTAACACGAAAAATGACACACATGGAGTATCATTTAAGCTCTTTTCACACTCCATAAAAATGAAAAGATTGTTGAGCGACCTTGTTCTGTTCACACTCGTAAACGTATTTGAATAAAACATTTGATGGGTGATAATTTATCACTTTTTCGGTCCTGTCGAACTATTTTATGAAAAAGGAATTGAGAGAGTTCTCTTTAATGTGTTTTTCAGACTCTATATACATGAAAAACCCCCGAGTTTTCTATCTTTGGACTCGTTAAACAAACATTGAAAGACCCACATGGGACCGAACTACTCCTTCTTAGGGTTCGTTAAAAATACTCCGAGGGACTCGTCCAAAGGATGAGATTACATTACAAGCATATGTTATCCTCCGCAATCTTGCGTAAAAATAAAAAGGTACTCGCCAGAAATGGTGAGGGAAAATTTGGGAAAGAGATGTGTTTCTGTACCTGTGTTAGTGGCAATACTAGTCGCTCTTGAACATGCCACCCCCTTCGTCATTTGAATCCGGGTTGGGAAATTCATTTTTATCTCTTCTAGCCTTCGTCGAATTCATATCTTGGGTCATCCTTGAGTCAATGCTGCCAACACCAGTGTCATGTCATTCATATGTTCAAGAGAAGTCCAAACAAGCCCTCCTTTGAGTCGGCCATCTGCATTGTCATTTCTTACCATGTCGACCTTCACTGTGTCAGTTTCAAATCATTTTCATACTTTGATCTACCCTTAAATTTGTTACTTATTTCGTGTCACTGATGGGGGACACATCACGACCCTCCTTTGATGAGTCTTTCTCCTGTCGACTTCAACTCATCATCCGAAAACAAGACTTAGAAATCGTTTAGTACCTTAGAGCCTACATGCCTCAATGTCAGGTTTCTTCGCTCTCGACAGTGGATTCACATCATTGGTCCCTGATTGAGAGATTTCATCAAGTGTTCGACTTCAGCTCATTTATTCACATTCGTTGGATTGTACTAAGGTACCTTGGGAGTCATTGAAATCAATGGTGATTTCCCTTACACTTGTTAACGGTTTTCATCAATGACCAGTAATCAAGTGGTTTCTAACATGTTTGACTTCAACACCTGTAATCGCATGGTTAGATTCATACTTACGGACGACGAGATTGAAGACCCTGGATCTTGTCTTTTTGGACCAGTGTTATAACCCTAATTTGCACCAGACATGCTTACTTGGCATCAGGCCATCTCATATTCCTTCTTTTCCAAGCTAGTACTAAACAACTCTTCTTAAAAACACCATTTTTAAAGGCATACGCGCCCTGCTCCACTACAGTCTGCATGTACACTCTAGTTGACCCACTACAACCCACGTGTACACGCTAGAGGACCCACTACAGCTCACGTGTACCTACAAAAGCACGAAAAATGGAAAGTTGCTGACGAAACACACAGTTTTGGGTAAGTTAACTAAACCTTTCGACCATGCATGGCCAGTCACGCGACCAAATACCTAGCTCCTTCTAGCCTATAAAAGAAGGGGTAGGGGTCCCATTTGAAAAGAGGAAAATCATAGTAAAGAAACTCTACCTGAATTAGCATTCCCCTTGCCTCAACCTTTTGCAACTATTGTGTGAAAAGAAGCATATACAGAAGCAGTTGGAGCATAGTTGAAGAGGATCCCAGGACCAAATTCGAGGCGCAGTGGTCAATCTCACTATTATAAGGTATTCTCGTGAGAAAAATAAAAGAAGTACTTTTCCCGTCCCACCATATGAGGTTTTCATTGTTTGAATATCAATTACATGTTGATTAAATCTCTAACCCATTAGTTCATTGATCAAATGCATGTGGAGCTCTTCGTTTGTCTTTTGCGAATGGAGGTCAACATTGGGAGGAGAGTTGCAGTTGAAGAGAGACCAAGTATGAAAAGGGATCGACATCGAGCACAAAAAATAAGGTACGACAACTTGATCTCTTTAACCTTGTATTTGCATAGGAATAATGGTGTTTAGGCATGGGATGATGGTAGAAAGTAGGAAGCTTTAGGTAATTTTTGCATGCATGATAAAACCCTTAGTGCTAGTCCGTAGGAGGGATTTCCCACCCACAACAGAATTGGTGACTATACTGGGGAGTCTCTAGGGTTCTTTGGGGATTTTTTATTGGGTATTTTGAAATTGATTTTACTGCCTTTTTTGAGTTTCTGCAAGAAGTCTGAGTGTTCAGGGGTTCTGGTTCTCAATACCAATCTTCCCTGCTCTGCTTACCAGACTATTTATTTTCTATTTTTGAGAGTCTTAAGAGGCATACGCGCCCTGTAGTGGGACATCACGCGTATGCACGCGCCCTTCCTTTAGTCAGCCCACATATGTATGCATGTTGATGAAGTGCTAGTTGTGTTTGAGAACTCAGGAAATCCTTCTTAGGAAGAGGCAGTTATCCTCTCCCCTGCATAAGTGATCCTTCTTAGGGATATTCTCGGTCTCTGATTAAACAGTCCATAGTCAAGTAAAAACCTCAGGACTAGCTTTGTTTCTCTTTATTTTTCTTGCCTCTTTGCATCAAAGTAAGTTTTTATTTTTTTAACCTTTAAGGGGTGCTAGTGTTCAATACCAGTATCCTATGTTGAAGCTTAGTTGCTTCTTTTCTTTTTTTGAAGGATTTCATAGGCACACGTAGCCTGCCGTGGGCCTCCCTATGTGCACATGTGCCCTACCCTTCTACAGCCCGCGTATGCATGCTAGTTGTTGAAGAGATAATCGTGCACCTGTCCAGAAACGTTTTTGGAGGCAATCATCCTCCTCCCTGTCAAGTTTTTACTTCCCAGGGTCTGTCTTGTTTGATTATGGTCTCTGTAATAGAAGTTTTAGCCTAGGTAGGACTTCATCATAGCTTGCTTTTTCATTGAAAGATTTCTTTTGTTCCTAGATTTTTTAACTTGTTTTTTCAATCATCTGTTTCTTTTAGAATCTTTTGTTACTTCTTCTTTGATTGGAAGAAATATATATATATATATATAACTTGTTAGTTCTCTTTATTTCTTGGCATTTGGCTTGCATGGTTATTTGAAAAAGAAAAATAAATTAGCATAGTGTTGTGTTTTCATCTCATCTTAAAAGCATTTCAAAATAAAATAAGAAAGATAATCCTTCTTTGCTAGTGTTCTTACAAGTTTAATTTTTCGCAAGAGTCTTAACAACATCAATTGCACTACCGTACCCTTTTGAGTAAATCAAGCCAGTAAAAAGAACGCTAATTAAAATTTACTAGACTTTATGTTTGTAGGGTCCATCAACTAGATTAAGCTAGAGCCTTGATTTAGGTTGGAGAGGAAACTCTTCAAGGCTATACAAAAAATATATGAGTCTATGCTAAGGAGTGTAGAAGTCTAGTAACGTGGAAATTATATGGGACCCCCCTCTAACACAAGGGATAAACACGAGGTCGCGTGTGGAAAGGTAGTGGAGATAACCCCTCCAAAGTCAGACCAAGCGTAGTGGGGAACACATATAGAGGACTTGTCTTGGGATTCCGTTGATCACATTTTCCACGGATATTCGTGGGTCTCGAATCCGTTTGAGGTCCTCATTCGTCTTCTAGAACACTTGCTTTCAATACCCTTGATAGGTTTCGTTCTTGATACCCTTCTCATTGTGATCCACCCGACTTTCGACTGTACCCGTCTGGTGATTGTTCACGAGCTGACAACCTAGTTGCCTTTATTTTAGATACTTACACAGGTGACCGCGGGGGTATACCACAACACCTAGGGCAGACATCAGGCCACACTTTGCAGAATATACCCGAAGGGTGCTTCCGTATTCGAGTTTCACTTGCACCGATAAGTTTCTCTAGTGTTGGTTGGTGTAATTGTTCTTCCAACTAGTTAGTCATTTGCTTGATTTTCCTTTAGGAACTTTTAGTGTGTGCTCTATGCTCCCTAGTTTTCCATAGTGATTTAGTCAGTCGTGGATTTGGGTCTCTGACCTAGGGTTGTAGACCGCCCACTCCGCTAGTTTAGAGGACTTTTCAGTCTTCCGCTTAGAAACGTGGAGCCGCCTTTTTATAGGTGTTGTTTTGATAACACTGGTTCTTCAGAGTCAATGTGTGAGAATTTTACGGATTTGAACGATCCCGCAAGGAGAGAACCTCTGCATAATATCTTCATGGATAAAGTCCCCAAAAATACCAACCAAGGAGCCCCTTCACAAGGGGATTCTTGTTCTTTTCCCTTCTTCGAAAACGTTGGTGTCCCTTTGATGGCCACTTTGTACATTCCTGGGTTGAATGTGGGATTACTAGTTTGGTTGGGTACCATTCCAAATGTCTCAAATGCTCTTGATGCTTCTAAGTTAAGAACCTTAAGTCATGGGCACCCTATTGATGTTTCTTCATCAACAAAGTCTTCTCCTCCTCCTTCTCCCTCCTCTTGTGAAAGTACAGTTACTAGTAACCGAAAGTCTAAACGAAATAGAAAGAGGAAGAATAGGAAGAAGAAATCACCAACCTCTGCGAGTCATGTTGGAGATAGGTCGAAAACCTCTACAATTCACATTGAAGACCAGCACCCAACCTCTACAATTTATGATGGGGGCAAGCACCCACAATCTGCAAGTCATGCTAGGGGAAATTTTCAGTCACTGCTAGTCATACCGACAATATTTCTGTAGCCTCTGCGAGTCATGTTATCGACCCATCACCCATATTAGCAAGTCATGTTGGAGATGCACAACCAACCACTGTCAGTCATGCTGGGGGAATTGATTCTATTGAGAAACCTATTTGTGCCCTGACATACCAGAGGTACAAATATTGTGGTCCCTGTCTGCAAGCTCTTCTAATTCTGAGACTTTTGAGGTTTCCTCACAGTTTATTCAGCCATTGGTTGAGAAAGTGGTCATGGCGATGCAGTCATCGACTAATCCCACTCCTCTTTTGAGGGGTGAGGTGCCTTCAAATATTGTAGTCTCTCAACCTATTCATCCATTGGTTGAGAAAGTGGTCATGTCGATGCAGTCATCGGATGATTCCACTCCTCTTTTGGGGGGTGAGGTGCCTTTAGACCTTGTAGTTTCTTATCCTATTCAGCCATTGGTTGAGAAAGTGGTCATGCCGATGCAATCATCGGCTGATCCCACTCCTCTTTTGAGGGGTGAGGTGCCTTTAGACCATGTAGTCCTTTAGACCATGTAGTCTCGCAGCCTATGCAGTCATTGGTTAAGAAAGTGGTCATGCCGATGCAGTCTTCAGTTGATCCCACTCTTCTCTTGAAGAGTGTCGAGTCTACCAAAATGATCATGTTGATGCATTCTTCGGTTGATCCCACTCTTCTCTTGGGGAGTGATGTGTCTACCGACTATGTTTTTAGTGTTTCCAGTTCAATATTTTCAAAACAAGGCGGCATTACCCTCGCTTCGAGCACACCCCCTCCAAGCCCTAGGATGGTTTCCTTTGATTGGAATGATCTTGTTGAGCCTCATCTTCCTTCTTATGCACCTTTTCAAGTAAGGGTTGAAGTTAATTCAACAAACATATATCGATGTATTGTGAATGAAGGATCCTCTACAAGTATTTTATCCTCCTCGGTTTGGAAAGTCTTGGGATCTCCCGAGGTTGTATCTTCTTCGCATGAGCTATTGGATTTTGACAGACATCCTAGTGAATATTTGGGGGTTCTTTCTGAGTTGCCTATCTTGTTAGGTGGGAAGATTGTATGTGTCGATGTTATAGTGGTGCAAGGCCCGTTAGATTTCAATATGCTTCTCGGGCATGATTATGTGTATGCTATGAACGTTGTGGTATCTACGTTCTTCCGAGTGATGAATTTCCATCACAATGGAAGCATTGTCACTATTGACCAGCTGGCATCTGATAATCACCATCCTAATCCAGCGTTAGTTCAGGCTGCCCCTTTATATGTTCCTAGTGTTCATGTAGACTCCACCCCGCCACGGGTTAATTATGTGGTGTCTTATCCTCGGTGTTCAATTGCTTCTGAGCAGGAACTTGTGCAATCATGTTTTCCTTCTCGAGACTCAGTATCATCAATTGATCCATTGGTTTATCCAATGGGGGCATGGGAGCCCTTGCTTCCCCCTCTCATTCCAAGTGATCATGAGAGTCCTTCTGAGCCTGATCTCGTTGTTTGTAGATCCTCAAGCCCTCGTTCTTGTGATTCTTTGTTGATGGACTCTACCAGTCCTGGCCAAAGCCTCCATCGTCATATGGAATATGGTCAGTTTACTTCACCCTTTGAGACTGTCGACCCTCACTTGTGTAATTTCTCAGATTTTGAATTGCCTTCAGATGAGGCTATCCTTGAAGTCATGACTACAGATTTTATACCGTGCGAGGACTTGCACTGTGGTTTGTGTCTTCTTCCCTTTTGGGAGACTTTCCAAGTTGAATATCGAAGAGACTCTTGGTATGAGCCTAACAGTGGGCTATACCTGAACCAGTTTCATACATGAGTCATAGCCACCACGGGTCTTCTTTTAAGCCCTTTTCAGACCCTTTAAAACATGAAAATATTGTCAAGCGATCTTGTTGTCTTTCACGCTCGTTAAACTGAAATTTGAAGGCACGTCTGTCTGGCGGTAGTTTACCCCTTTTTCGGTCTGGATGGTCAACTGTACGAACAAAGGTATGCTCTAGTAACTTCAGTTCTCTAGAAGAGTATCATCGGGTTTAATTTTACCTCTTTTTTTGGGCCTGAGGGACTAAATTTACAAAAAAGGCACCCCCACGAAGTCCATAGTTAATCTCTTTTCAGACTCCCTAAAATTGAAAAGATCGTCGAGTGACCTTGTTTCTTCACACTCGTTAAAATGTCGAAGAAGAAAAACCCCCACGGAGTCCATAGTTAAGCTCTTTTCAGACTCCCTAAAATTGAAAAGATCGTCGAGTGACCTTGTTTCTTCACACTCGTTAAAATGGCCAAGAAGAACAACCTTTACGGAGTCCATAGTTAAGCTCTTTTCAGACTCCCTAAAAATGTAACGATTGTCGAGTGATATTGTCTTTATCACACTCATTAAAATGGTTTCGAATAGATGTCTGGTCGGTGCTAGTTTACCCCTTTTTCGAGATGACTAGAATATCTTCGAAAAAGGTACCCCAGAGGAGTCTCCTTTTACATTTTTCAGACTCTCTAAATATGAAAAACTGTCAAGCTTACCTTCTCTGGGCTCGTTAAAATTACATCGAAGGACGTTATCATTGTGTCTCGTTAACCACATTTGCATTCTTGCATATTTGGCCTAATGTCGGTTCCATGTTGCTCTCAACTGAACCATTTGAAGCATGCCTCATAACGCAAGCCTTATAGCACTGTGTCTTTGCGTCTTGACACCTTGACCCCAGGATGGATTTTTCCGAGTGTCCTTGCTATGAACATCATTCTTTTCCTTGCACCTAGAACTAGTATGTTTGCAACACTCGTTCCTCCTTTGTAACATAACATTCTTTTATTCTTTTTCCAATATTATTGAAAAATACAAAAAAAAAATCAAATATACCCCAAAAAGAGGAAGGAAAAAGTATTTTATTTTTATTGGCAGCACAATGAGTTGCCCTTGGACAAAGCACATCCTTTCATTTGTTCGTCAAGCTCTGGGATTTAATATGACCTTAGGAAGTTGTTCTCGCTACATAGAGTTGTGTCCTCCTCTATTTGGTTATTCTTCCAAACATATGGAGAGTTTGTGTTGCCTCCTGCATCGTGAACTTATGTCAGTGCCATGATGCTTGAGTCTCATCATTTGTCATGCTATTTTCTAAGGGAATTTTTTACCAATCCTGAGTCAGCGTCTCTGCAGTTTGTCTCTTTCCCTCATGCCCGGCCATCTCGAAAGTCCAATCAAGTCTTTGTTCGAAATCAATGAAGACTTCAGTCTGATCATCAAGATCCTCTAGTCCATGTCCAATGAGTCGTTGAAGACCTCTAGGTAGTGAAGTTGTGCACTCATATTACACTCCTACCCGAGTTTTGAATATTTTGAAGTTGTTGCTCGAGCTCTGAAGACCTCATCTCCAGCCATCAGGCCTTATCAGCTTCTAGAAGATTAATACTATACATGTATATCTTTTTTATTTCGAGATGTAGATCCATTGTGTATTGCTCGCGGCTACACTTTATATAGTTATATGACATGGATCTACAGTGTATTTGATTGACAACCATGATTTTATTTCATCCTGAGCATGGGTATGCCCACCTTGGTGAGACAATTGTTATTTTGTAGATGGCACCTTCTGATTTCTGGTCCCTGGGCTCACTAGTTTGGTACATTGATAAAGATTGATAATCTATTTCGGCCATAAGATGCTATTTTGACCTCACACATTAGGGGGCATCTGTTATAGCCCTAATTTGCACCAGACGTGCTTACCTGGCATTAGGCCATCTCATATTCCTTCTTTTCCAAGCTAGTACTGAACAAATCTTCTTAAAAACACCATTTTTAAAGGCACACGCACCCTACTCCACTACAGCCCGCATGTACACTCTAGTTGACCCACCACAGCCTACATGTACACGCTAGTTGACCCACTACAACTCGCGTGTACATACAAAAGAATGAAAAATGGAAAGTTGTTGACAGAACACACAGTTTTGGGTAAGTTAACTAAACCTTTCAACCATGCATGGTCAGTCACTCGACCAAATACCTAGCTCTTTCTAGCCTATAAAAGAAGGGGTAGGGGTCCCATTTGAAAAGAGGAAAATCATAGTAAAGAAACTCTACCCGAGTTAGCATTCCCCTTGCCTCAACATTTTGCAACTATTATGTGAAGAGAAGCATATACGGAAGCAATTGGAGCATAGTTGAAGAGGATCCCAGGACCAGATTCGAGGAGCAATGGTCGATCTCACTATTGTAAGGTATTATCGTGAGATTAATAAAAGAAGTACTTTTCCTGTCCCGCCATATGAGTTTTTCATTGTTTGAATATTGACTACATGTTGATTAAATATCTAACCCATTAGTTCATAGATCAAATGCATGTGGAGTTCTTCATTTGTCTTTTGTAAATGCAGGTCATCATTGGGAGGAGAGTTGCAGTCGAAGAGATACCAAGCGTGAAAAGGGATCGACATCGAACATGGAAAATAAGGTACGACAACTTGATCTCTTTAACCTTGTATTTTCATAGGAATAATGGAGTTTAGGCATGGGATGATGGTAGAAAGTAGGAGGATTTAGGTCATTTCTGCATGCATGATAAAACCCTTAGTGCTAGTCCATAGGAGGGATTTCCCACCCACAACACCCAGGTTGCGATGGAGTATTTATGATTTGAATTGACACACAGATCCACTTTGTATGTATCGTGGTTGTGTCTGAATTTACACCATCTAATACATAGATCCACGGTGTATTTCTGGTGGCTATGTAGAATTTTGATGAAATGGATCCACGATGTATAATTGAAGGCCATGCCTTGCATTTATGATTTCAATCACTTGTAATCTGAGCATGGGAATGCCTACCTCAAAAATGATGTAATTCTATGCAAATGCTTGATTGTTTGCAGGTTCCTGATTGGTGCGCTCCTTGCTTCCAAAACACACATGCATTTTACAAAGTATTTCGGTTGTCACATGTTCCAACCTCATACTTTGGGGGGCATTTTGTTACACATTATTTTGGTAAATCTGATGATGACCCCATAGGCATGTGTTCAAGCTTCCAAAACAATATTTTACATGAGGAAAATGGTTGAGTTATTCCCCTACAAGGCACATTTTTAGAATGATGTCGCAGGCTGACAGTGGTATACAGTGCGAAAATCAAGGATTTCCGCAGGATTCTCTATGCCTGGCCTGTGGGATTTCCGCATGTTTCTATATAAGCAGGGTGCGGCAGTGCTTGAAGCTAAGAAAAGGAAGAAGTTTCTAGAAGTTTCTAGAAGGAGAATCTTCTAGAATGTGAGGTGGCATCTGTATGGTTGTGATTTTACTATTTTTTCTGATTTGGTGGGATCATCCTCATCCTAGTAACCACTTCATCTTCTCCTATATAATAATGTATTTCTCATGGAAAAGGTTAAGAAAGGTCAAGCAAGATTGAGAAAAGTATAGGCTGAAGACTGTGTGAAGAATCTTGATACAATTGATGCTTGAGGTCTTCATTTGTCCATCAATATTTGTGGATTATCTTAATGCAAATTTGGAGCAAGTGTATGTGTGTGTTGGAACAAAGAACCACCGAAAGGGAACTTACAACATCAAGGCACCTTGGTTGTATCTTCCACTTTTACTTAATACGATACAGTGGCATGTTTCTTTCCCATAAAATCATTAGTGTTTTATTACATGACTCCTTAATCACATGTTTAGGTTTCCATTGAATCTACAATTGTTGCTTTCACTTTGGTTGGTTTGTGTCATTACAGATCTGATATCACAAGAGCACAGGAGCGAAGTAGGGACAACAGAGATATAAATAAGCGATATATAAAGGTATGTCATACACTCCTTCTTTGGTGATAAATTCAATGGTAAAAATCTAGGGAAAGCGTCATGTCCTGTCTTGTTTTGTTCTAGATCTAGGTGGATCTAGGGAGATTAGTTTATGTCGACATTCACCGATTTATCCAATAACAATGCCTTAGTTGTAGCTTCCCTTGGAAAATTTAGTAATATTGAATCTGAGAGATACAACTAGATTTTTCTCTTCTCCTTTCGATCCATGATCCAGGTGGATATTAGTGGCTACCCACCTATTCCAACTAGCTCCTCTTGATAGTTTTTAGTTTAGCACGTTTCTCGGTAATGATGACATTTTTTTGTAATTGTCGGTTATGCACTTTTGGGGATATCCTGAAGCCCTACACAGAATCCAAGTGGTTATTGGTGGCCGCCCACCTATTCCAACTGGATTATTTTGGAAGTTTTTATATTAGTACATCTTTTTGTACTTCTAGGGATGGTTTGGGGCCCCAAACAGTGTTTTTTTGGCTTGTCACAGTCAAACTATAGATGAAGTCGAAATTTGATGGAACAATGTGTAGTTCTTGAAAATACCTTTCCAACAGGCTATCACACGCCTAAAACAAAGGTCGTATGAAAACTTTACGACCCCGGGAAGTTGAGGTACTAACTTACCCATCGGGGCCCACATAACTTTTGGTGTTTCATTTCCTAGGGTTAGGTTTTTGGATGTATAGGGTTTTGGAATTCATGAGTAATGTTAAAAAGGCCTATAGAGTCTCATTGTAATCATTCTGCTCATACGGATGCGCATAGCAGCCATATCTCTTCTCAGAGATACCTAGCACCATTTGAGCAAGTTGCTTTCAGTTCTATAGTTTTACAGTTTCAACCTATTTTATTTGTTCAATAGAATTTATTGTTCATTGGATATATGTTTTTTTTCTCTGTATCTTTGTGTTATTGTATTCAGTCTGTTATTTATTTCTTTCCTCTCATAAATCCAGGTCAATCCAACTTTTTCCAGTCTTCTGCTAACGTTCCTATAGGTGCAGTACCTAGATCCACCACGATCCACTAATCTTTGTATACCAACAAATATTCCATCTTGAGCTTACACATCTCAAAAACTTCCCATTAAAATTCTTTATCTCTATTTTCAAATTGCTCGCCATTTATTGTCACCAGAAGAATCAATACCGCAGATCTCCCACTCTAACAAGGCTTATCACAGACCCTAGTCAAACCCTTAGCCACAAAGGCATCCCCCTAAAGCCAATGATTGATCTGATACCAAATGTAGATTTTAACCTTGTACAATAAATTGCTTCAAACAAATTGTTAATAAAAAATAGAAAAGATACAATGACACACACACTCATTACACATATATTTTTACCTCGGAAACCCAAACTAGGAAAACCAACAACTTGTTTAGAGTTGCAACTCTAATCTTATATTCATCATTTTCTTCATTGTTTACAATAAAATATACATATATGAATTAGAAACCCTAACTAGAATTACGGCATCCAAACCCTAACTATACATATACGACATCCAAACCCTAAATATACATATACGGCATCCAAACCCTAACTAGAATTAGAAAACCACTCTCAAAAACCATGTTCCAAAAATCCGACAAAACAGACGTCAAAATCGCCAAAAAAAAATTCTCGAGGGCTCCCACCCCCAAGTCCCCAAAACCCTCCTGGTTGGGGTGTGTTAAACATCCCCCAAACCCCCTTTTCTACCATATCAATGTACATTACATGGGATCAATTTTGCAAAGAATATAATACATACCCAACAATGGGTTTTCCTCTTAGAGGTGTGGATCCTCATACAACTTGAGATTGTTGACATTGATCATGGTGTGGATCCCCACCTATGATGGCAAGTAAAATTTAAAAGAATTATTTATAATATGTTGCAAGATAGTTTATGGCCCATAGTGAATTGTCTTCAACTTGTAGTATTGTCTTCCTTTGAAGAATTGTTTAGGTATATGTAACAAGACTTTGTACCCAATGTCAAATGGGGTAGGAAATCTATGTTTATCCTATAGATCCTTGAATTGGTCTTGAGAACATTGAAGAATTATTGTGACCTGGTTGTGAATCTTGGATAACTTCTAAACAAATGTGTGGACTACATTTGATAATTTTTCTGTTGGTGTGATGTTATTGGAGGAAGAGAAATATTTACCTCATATGTAGCAAGAGGTTGATAGTTATAACACACCTGAAATGGAGAATGTCTCATGGTGACATGAATACCATGGTTATAGATATCTTAGACCACATGTAGATAAATATCCACTATTTTTTCTTGGAACATTGATGGCAAGGAGAATCACAATTGTGCAATTAACCACTTCAATCTTTTCATATTAGGGTGGGTAGAATGTTGTAGAGAAACAAATTTGGTAGTTGAGGGAATGCCAATTTTGTTTCCAAAAGTGACTCAAGAACTATGGGTTGCAAGAAATAATGTTGAGAGGCAATCCAAAATTAATCTATACATATAAAATGAAAAGAGTTGTAGCCTACTAATTAGTCATAGACTTGGTGTGTGGAAAACATTCCACCATTTTGAAAAATAGGAAGACAATAATGAAGATACAATCATGTTTCTAGAACATCAATTGATCTGTAAATGAGTGACTTATAGCCCACTCACCTAGCAACATGGATACTAAGTGGAAATGTAAAATATTCTCTCTATCTCGGTCTTATACATAGATCTCTTTTCTACACCAAAGGCCAATAGGCATCTATTCCTATGCATTGCAAAAGGATATTTATTCTCTTATTAGGATAGATGTTCAACTCTCCATGCAACCTCTATTCTTGAGGATTAAGATCTACATACATAAATGACACTCTTCCATCCAAGTGCCTACACCATGATTTACTCTCGAACTATCATACTCGTTTTCATTCCATATATTGGATCCCAATCAAGAGTAGAGTGCTAAACTATTGATATGTCAAAGTGTCCAATTACTTTTTCCCTCGTGATATGGATGGAAATCCATGTGTTCAACATAACTTGGTGAATACTTCCCACAACATTTTTCTTCTGATAGTAAAATTTGAAATCAATGATATTAAGCTAAAGGAAACAAACCTTCTAAACTACTTATAAACATTTTTTGTGCAATGTATCAGTTTCGCATCATCTGCTTACATTAATATCACTATTATATTAGTGCGTTATCCAGGATTACAAGATTTCTTCCTGGTATCCAAATCCACAGAGATACCAAGACTAACCTTGTAACGTACCCATCCTCCAAGCTGAATCTCGTTGTTATAACATCAATTTCCACCACATATGCATTTATGACATGTTTGGCCTTTCCCTTTCGTACTTGCATACATTAATCTCCCTTTCCTCCTCTGGATTCTTCAAACAACACTATTTTTGGACATGTACGCACCCTAATAGCTATGCAAGGTGTGTACATAAGCATGTTACTCCATTGTAGGGTGCGTACACCTTAATTTTTCTCAAAAAAAAATATTTTGTGTATTTTTGGGAGAGGTTAATGGGTTCACCCAATTCTTGATCCCCTATTTCCCATACACAATTGTTTTTAACCACTCCAACCACTTGGAGAGGGTATAAAATGAGCCTAAGTCTAGAGGAGAAGAACAATCATACTTGAAGCAACATAATGTTGGCAATTTCTTGCCCCGTCTGCAAGCACTTAATTCTCGTTGTTGATTCATTTCCTTGGACTTGGAAACCCATGTTTCTAGCCTTTCCTTTATTTATATATTTGGTCAAGAAGAATCCCATTTGTTTTCTTTGGACTTGCATGAGCATCATAGTTGAAGGTGTTATTTATAGTCAGTGGCTTGGGTGGAGTGACCTGAATCCATGTTCCAGAGTAGTGTCACCAACATAAGTGGGTTGTAGCAATACTATTTCTATTATTAATGTAATGAAGAGAATTATTTCCTGTCAACTTCTAAGTTTTTATTGAATAATTGTTTCATTTGATTCCGAGTAATTTAGAATACTAATTGTCTTTAATTGTCATATTCTTTAAAGTTAGTTATTTGGATTACTACTTGTTTCTTGCAACAACTTTCTTAATGTGTGTGTAGGTAATTAGAGAAAGTATTGTAATTTCAGAGTAACTATTAAATGATGAATCAACATCAAATGTAGGATATAAGGTCAATCTGTGTTTCTTTTTGCAAGGATTAGTTAGTTATTTATTTTATGTTTAGCTACTTTCTAGGATTGAGTTTAATTTTCAAAGGTCCTTGCTTTGTTGTGGATTTAACCCATAGCCATAGGGTAATTTCCTTGTAACAGAATTGGCGACCATACTAGGGATGGTCTCTTTTTTGGGTTATGTTTAGGGACTTGCACTTGGTTTTCTATTGACTTTTGGCTTTCTTTTTGTCTTAGTTTTTTCAATCTGTTTTTTCATAAAATTAGCCTTTAGTTTCAGGATTTAGACGTAGGATTTTCCAAGTTTTTATTAGGTTATTAGGGTTTATACGCTTTTTCCTTTGATTATAGAAGCATACATATGCTTCCTATCTAAGAGTAAAGTGTGCACATACACGCCTTTAAGAGTCCTTAGGCACGTACAATTGCTTTAAGTTTTTTTTTGGAATTCTGGGTCATATGTGTGTCCTGTAGAAGGCTAGTGCACGTACATACACACCCTATAGAAGGATAAGGTTCATGAAATAGATTATATACTCTCCCTACAGTGATAAAATGGGTGTATGCATCCTAAAAAGTGTTTTTTCTACTTGTTTTTCCAACCTTTTTAAGCCTTGTTTTGGCTTTTTGGGGTGCTTTTTAGGGAGATTGTTCCTCAAACTTCTTGTTGGATATAGAATATTCTTAAAGTATTAAATTTGAAAAGAAAAAAAAATTTATATTGGTGTTTCTTGGGATTATTTTGGTTACTCTTGATTGCTTAACTTATTTAGCTCCTAGGTGTTTCCTTTATGATTTTTGTTTATGCTTTTGTGTTAATTTTTCAAACTTGTAGATTTGGGATATGAGACTTAACTTAGCATTTTTCGAGTTATATTTGATTAATTTGAGTCGCATACACTCATTTCTCTTCATTATATTGCATACATATGTGTGTTGTTCAAGTTTAGGTCGCGTACATACGCATGTTGTGTTGGAGATATTACACACTCACCTAGTTAATTATTTTCCTAAAGTTGATATTCCAATGTTGAGAACACTTCCTTAGATGAGAATATTCTCTCTATAGAATATTCCCCTACAAAATATGGTGCTTCTATTCAGTTCAGAGTCAGTTACACTTAGTTAGACTAGTGTAAGTCACTCATGCATGGCAACCTCAGTTTTGTCACTAACAGTTTCATGTGTTTCTCTCACTTCCACACATGTGAATTAGTTAATTGATGATTGCATGGATCAATTAACTAGGACTATGTGGAAAATTACTTCGGTTTCTGTCAGTGAGTGTCTATATCTCTCTAGATCACTACTATGGTGCATTAGTTACTCATGTAGCCTATATCTATTGTAAATTATTTACTCTTTGAGTGTGAAATACATATAATAGAAAGTATTTCATTATTTCCTCCATTTTTGTCTCTTCTCTTCACACCATTGCATGTTGTCTATGCTTCATTGTTAGCTAGATATTTTGTGCAGGTATCTCATAAACTCTACATGTTGTTGAAGAAACAGAAGCATATGAGTTCTGGAAAATAGTTTTCTTCGGTTTTCCAATATTTTTTAGTCTTGGCTTTGATTTTGGAGGTGCTTTGGGAGACTTTGATTTGTCTGAAGGTTTCTTCTATCCTATGAATTAGTTGGAAGTTTTGTTTGGTGTTTTAACTAAAGAAAATAAAATTATGTGTTTTAGGTTTCTTTGGTTTCTTTTTTGGGGTTTGCATCAATGAAAGAAGAATCTTGCCTTTGGGTTTTCATTTTCTTGATTGTTTTAACAATCGTGTCTGGAATCTAAATTTATATTATGAAGTCACTATTATTCATTTCTTGCATTCCTATTTTTCCAACATAAAATAAATTTTTTCTTATTTTAGTTTTCTTTTTCCTAGTTTTTTTCTCTTTGAAAAAAAAAAGAATAAATTGTTTTCTTGCATTCTTTCTCTCCCTTTGCAATGGTTTTGAAAAGCATAGTTGCAATTTTTGAACAAAATTTAGGCTTCTTCTCTACATCACTTGTTTAGTTTCATTTGAAAAAGTAAATAATTGTTTTGCGCTTTTCATTTGAAAGGAAGAAGTTGCATTGCATTTTCGTCTTTAAAAAGTACAATTTGCATTGCATATTACATTGGAAAGATAAAAGATTTTATTTCGAGGTTTACATTAGTTTGTTCATGCATTTTTCTTGCTTGAAAATCCTTTTTATTGTAGAATTAGTGTACATTTTTCTTTTTCGATGTTCTTACAAGTTTCGTTTTGCATGAGTCTCAAACAACATCAATTCCACTTCTATACCCTTTGAGTAAAGAAAAACCATTAAAAATGAACACTAATTTTAAAATGTACTAGACTTGTATTTCTAAGGTTCACAAATTAATCTAAATTACGGCCTTGGACTATGGTTGGAGAGGTAACTCTCCAAGGCCATTGAAGGAAAAATAGGATTATAACTTAGGGAGTGCCAAAATATAATTTTTGTATAGGCATAGTTGGGATCCTCCTCTAATAAAGGAGTTAAAAATGAGGTCATGTGAGTAAGCGTTGAGGATATTACCCCTCTGATACTTGACCAAGTGTAGAATATTGATCATATATGGGGGTTTCTTAAGTACCACCTGGCCTTTTGTGGTACCGGTACTTTCAAAGCTTTGGGCTTAGCTAGCCTACTCATACATTCGGTTTCAACTATCGAATATACCCCTCATATGCCAAATGAAAGTTGGTATCTATAGTATCATTTCCTAGGTATCTTAGAGGTGACTTTGGGGGGCTTCCTATGGTACTTGAGGTAGATGTTGTATCACACTTTCAGTACCCATGGAGGGTTCCCTACAAAGCGAGGTTTACTTGAATCAGCTAGGGATGTTACACAGAGGTCGAGGTAACTACTTATCACTCCTTTGTTCATCAGTCTCAATACTTGATCAACCCGTGTCAGTTTTTTGAAGGTCCCTTTACACTTTTCCATTTATTTGGACTCAGGACCTAATCCACCTGGGACGAAGTTTTGGAGAATTTTTTTGTTTGCGATGGTTCTCTTATGAATTTTTAATGGAGTTGTTGGTGCAACTATTTGCATAATATATTACCAAACATAAATTATCAACCGGGATTCGTAATCAATAGATTTGATGCACTATATTCACCGATAACAGATAGGTTCCTATGTTTGTTTAGTATAGATTAGATAAGAAAACCAACACACTCTTAAAAATAACAATCTTCACACGACTCGAAAGATGGAAAGAAAAACTCATAAACAAGAAAAAGATCTTGCCTAGGTGATGGACCTGTTCATTGATGTCTTATGAAAAGAAAAGATGAACTTTGATTCTATCCCCTGAAACAACTAAAAACTAACAAGTGGGATGCCCCATTAAAGCTCATTTATGGTGAAATATGGAGATCCAATCATTCCTGCATTACCACACTTTGAAACACATTCGAATAGTGAAATCAAACAAAATAACATGAAATCAAAATAACAAATACATGAAATGAA
>ML848381.1:17027-41873 GCA_009831015.1 Picea engelmannii | reverse complement strand
CTTTAGTTATAAAACACACATACAAAGTAATGGAAACTCACTATGGAATTACCTTTTGACATTGTGGCCCAAATGACTACTATAGAATCCTCTGCCTCTGTTATGCTTATAGAATGCCACACTTAGATGTTTTTCTCAACTATGGAACAAGATAAAATGCAAAATAATGGAACCCCTTCTCCTCCTAGTGACTCAATACTTAACATAGCCCGATAACCATCTAGGGGTATGGATTTGACTTCCTCAACCCTCAATTTTGATAAGGTTTTGAACCTTCTAGAATCTTGTTGAAAGTCCACACATGGCTAGACCCGTATGCATGAGTAATGGGGCGTGACATGGAATCCTCTCATACCATGGTGGTCAACATGGTAGGACAACTTGCGTGAGGCATAAAGTTTTCATACGAACTTTGATTGACGCTATTTTTACGCCATTATATATTTTTTTTAGTGTAGATCAACATCAAGGGGTTTCATGTAAAGAGAGAAAGTTTTGACCCCCAAAAATGTTGTTTGATGCCTCAAAATAGCTATGGAAGGTTTCAAATCCTAATTTTCCAAACTAGGATCTGACCTTGCAAGTTGATTCCTCCAATGTTTCCTCCACTTTCTCCATGGAGTACCATTTTGTGTTGTCTGGAAGTTGTCCTTTCAACCCAATTTGAAAAAGGTCATTCCGCCCATGTCTTGTAGTTCTAGACTTCTTCTACAAAAATGTGTCTTCTTCCAACTTTGCCTGAGCATTTGGTGCTAAGTCCTCTACAGTAGGTAGTACCTACTTCTCCTCCTAATCCGACATGGAAGGATCATAGATTTTTAGATTCTCCACATTCACTACTGAGTAAATGTGCATGTATGGGGGTAGATTGAGTTTGTAGGCATTATCTCCCACCTTATCCAATATCTTGAAAGGCCCATATTGTAGATCCTTAATCTTATTACCAGGACCATGTAGTCTTTCCTTGTTCAACTGTAAACAAACCCTGTCTCCTAGTTTGAATGAATTCTCAATTCTTTGTTGATCATGTCTAGCCTTATACATTTCCCGTGACTTCTTCAACATATCCTAAACTGCCTAATCTTCTCAACAATTTTTTGTTCTCTCATTGCATCTCCTGTGAGGTCCTCCCTCACTCCTCCTTCCTGTCCATTTACAACATCCAAGGGTGAAGGTGGAAAATATTCAAAGAAAGTTTCAAAAGGTGACTTACTAGTAGAAGCGTGGACTTCTTTGTTATAGGAGTGCTATATATAGATCATATTTTCATCTCACGTCTTCAAATGATTCTAATTATAACCCATCAAAATATGCACCAAATTTGTGTTGAATACTTTTGTCTTCCCATTTTTTTTTGGATGGAATGTTGTATATCTCTTCAACTTAGTGTCCATTTTCTCCCACAATGTAGTCCAAAATGAACTCAGAAATTTGGTATCCCTATTTGAGATGATGCTCCTTGGTATCCTAAAGTGCACCTAGACCTATTCAAAGAACTTGTTTGCTTATTATTTTCCTTTAATGGTATTTTTACAAGGCATGGGAATGAGAATCTTACTGAACCTATCAACTACCATAAACAAATAGTCATGTCCCTTCCTGTATGTTAATGGTAAACCTCCCACAAAATCCATGGAAATGATTTCCCAAGGTTGAGTGGCTATAGGTAAGGGATGGTATAGACCTTGATTCTTGTTACTGGGATTGTTGGTACAATAAAGTATGCATCCTATAATATATCATGCTACATGTTATTTCATTCTGAGGCAATACAGATGCCTCTTTAAATTAGAAATTGTCTTCCCAACACCATAATTTCCTCTAACCTTGGATGTGTGAGCCTATCTGATAAGCTGCAACATTTCACCTTTCAGAACATAGATCTTGTCTATCTTGTAGAGTAACCCATTCTAGAGATGATAATCAACCTCACCGTCACCTTCTTCTATACGAATTTGGCCTTGTAGCTACTAAAATTCCTCCTTGAAGTCCTCATCTTTTGTGTATGCCTCTCTGTATGCATCATGGGTAAAAGAATCCATGTGCATCATAGTTACCAAAGCTATAATATTGGATGTGGGTGGTATTGAAAGCATTTCTTCCAACCTATTTGTGTTTCCATGATTATACTTGATGACTAAATGAAATAGTTATAAAAACCACATCCACTTGTAATGTATGTTTTGTTGTAGCTTACTGTGGTCTTGAAGATATTGTAACGGCTGGTAATCTATGTGGATGATGGTATCCTTTCCCATCAGATAGTGTTTCCACTTCTTGATAACTTGAACCAGGGAATAGAGTTCCTTGTCATAGGTTGGGTAGTTGAGAACTACCCCATGAAATATTTTAGAATGATAGCATACATGCCTTCCTCCGTGCATAAAAAATACTCCCATGGCATACCCACTTGCATCTGTTTCCATTTCGAAAGGATTTTGCAAGTTTATAAATGCGAGAACTGATGATTTCCTGATATTTATTTTCAACTCATTGAAATCCTTATGTTGATTCTTACCCCACTCGAAAATGTTACCACTTGTTGTTATGGTGTGGAGTGGTGCAACTATTGTTGAAAATGAAGCTATGAAATTACGCAAGTACTGTGATTCCCCAACAAAGATCCTAACTTCAGTGACAGTTGTAGGAATTGGCCATTTCATGATGGCATCCATCTTTGTAGGATCTATCTTGTGTTCCCTCTATCGATCACATACCCAAAATACACCAATGATTGTTGATAAAACTAACATTTCTTGAGGTTAGCCAACAACTTGTGATTTTTCAGGGTCTCTAACACCTGCATAAGATGTGAGATGTTCTCTTCCCATATAGAGCTATAAATCAATATTTCATCCAAATATACTATAACAAATGAATCTAAATATGGGCATAATACATCATTCACACACTTGATAAATGTAGCCGGTGCATTACATAAGCCAAATGGCATGACCAACCATTCATATAGACCTTGCCTTGTCTTAAAGGAAGTGTTCTAGGTGTCTTCTTATTTGACACATACCTGGTTGTATCCTGATTTCAAATCCAACTTGGTGAAGTACTTGGTGTGATGCAATTGGTCTAACAAATCATCAATCATGGGTAGAGGGTACTGATTCTTGAGTATAATCTTGTTTAAAGCTTTATAATAGATAAAAATTCACCAAGTCCCATCCTTCTTGGGTACTATAATGATAGGTGACCCATAAGGTGAGGTTCTCAGTTGAATCACTCCCACTCTAGAAGCTGTTGCAACTACTTCTTCACTTCATTTTCTTCCAGAATGAACTATCTATATAGCCTAATGTTCAGCAATGGGGAGTCCGACAATAACTATATTTCATGCTCCACTTTCCCCTTGGATGGTATCCCTTTAGGCTCTTAGAACACTCCTCTGTATGACTGTAGAAACTCCTCCAAATGGTGTTTCTTCTATTTAGTACACCCCTCCAAGGACTCATTTACTCTTATTGACTCATAATCATACTAATTTTCTATTAATAAAAGTAAAACATATTTCTTATTGGAACTAATCATCTTCTTGGCTTGGTTGGAACTTACCAATGAGATCTTTGATTTACCCTTGTGTGCATTGATTATGTAGGACATCCCATCCTTGATCATGTAGTATTGGTTGGATTTCTACATGAATATTTTACCTATCATATACATGTAGGGGCTCCCAAACACTACACCATATACATCCATGGGTACTATGTCCAACACCACTTTACAATAAAGTTTGCACTTATAACAAATTTAATCTTACATTGTTTCATTACCTTGATATTTGCATCCCTGTTTACCCAAATCAATGAATAACGACTAGGATGATCACGAACCTCCAATCTAAGCTTGATGACTAGATCCACTTCTATGATATTAGATTGTGAACTGGAGTCAAACAAAGTGTCTATCTTGGTATTCTTGACCTATATCTTGATGTGGAATATTTTGGTCATCTCCTTATCTTCCTGGTGATGAAGGATACTCAAATTCACCTCCTTCTGCAATGATGTGTAGAAAATATTCTCATCCTTATTGGAGCTGCTTTTGACCTGATTGCTCGAATCCATGGCTAGAGGATTATTTTTCTTTGCATCCTTCTTGCAGTTCTTCAATTTCAACTCTAGATATAGTTTCCAACACTTTTCCTCAGCGTGAACATCAATATTTCAACAGTTTTAATGGTTGGTGGGATATTTGCATTGATGTGTAGTGTTTTTCATCTTTTTATCATCCCCTGCCTTCCACTTCTTCTTCCCCCCCTTGGAATCTTCCTGATGCTATTTCAACTTCGAATCACTTGGATTCCCTTTCTTGTGGTCCATGTTTTCCAAATACTGTGCTATACACATGCCTCATCCATTTTCCTTGGCTTTAAAATAATCACTTTCTTTCGTAGATGACTATGTAAAACCTTGAGATACTTGAGGAGTACATTTGGGTTCTTAGGATAAATACTCAGCATGATGGCCATATTTCTGAACTTGGTGGTGTACTTCTGCACACTCTTCCCCTCCATTTTCCTATAGTAATGCCAATGGATCCATTGTTCCTAACATACCCAATATGATAGAACTGGGAGTTAATGAGGGTTTTGAAATCCTCCCACTTAGCTACTAGAGGATAAACCTCTAGCCTAAGTGTCTCTTTGTGACTTTCCCACAAGGTTAAAGCATGGTCCTCTAACTTTAGTTTGGAAAATGATATATTTTTTTATCCTCATCTATATGGTGAAAGATGAAATAAAATTCTAGTTGTTGCAACCAATGATTAAGTTTCAATGCATTGATTTCACCTTGGTATGGATTTATGTCCACTTTTTCTTCCATCTTGAATATTTATTGTGAAGGGACGATGACACTCAAAATGAGATTCTCTTTCTTGGGCTCTTTCCTGAACTCCTTTTATGGGTCTTCATTATCTCACAATTTACCTTCTGATATGGTCTTAGATTTAGAGCCTCCAACCTCTCTAAACGATCCAAGATTTCTTGATAGAGACACCATGAGGAGGGACATATTGCAAGATATGTCAGTGAATTTCTATTCCATCTTCACAAATATCTCCGCTTCTAGATATTGAGGTTTGTTATGAATAGACTCATTCAACATGGCTAGGGTTTTGCGACTTTATTCTTAATATAATTCCTGGATCCCTACAACTTCTCAAAAATACCCCAAAGAATCTTCTTTGATACTAATATGATCTATAAAATACCATGGATATTGCATGAGAACAATCCACCACTACATATATTATAATATTTTGAAATCTTAGATTTATGTGGTTTGTTTCCTTAGACCCGAGATTTATTATCTCTAGCTTATGGCTTGAATTTAAGAAATAACTGAAATATAAAAATGAAAAGAAATTTCAAAAATACACACCACCCACACAAATGAGCACAATATTTGTCCTGGGAAACCCAATATGGGATAAACCTAGCTAGAAGGTAAGGCCTGTTCTCTACTCTCTTTGCTTTAGTTATAAAATGCACATACAAAGGAATGAGAACTCATTATGGAGTTACCTTTCGACATTGTGGCTAGAGCGGTTGCTACAAAATCCTCTTTCTCCTTTGTTATGCTCACAAAATACCACTCTCAAATGTTTTTCTTAGATATGGAACAAGATACAATGAAAAAGAATGGAACCCCTTCTCCTCCTAGCAACCCAATATTTAAGATAACTCGATATCCATCTAGGGGTATTGCTTTGACTTCCCCAACCCTCAATTGTGATAAGGATTTGGTCCTTCAATAATATTAATGAAATTACACACCTAGATATCCCCATATGCGTGAGTAATGGGGGTTGACGTGTCATCTTCCCATACCATGGTGGTCAACTTGTGAGAGGCATAACTTTTGCATATGATCTCCAGTTGATGTGATTTTTGTTCCATTAGAAAGGTATTTGAGTTTATATTAGTGTCAATGGGTCTCATCTAAATTAACATAAGTTTTGACCCCCCAAAATTCCATTTGATGCCTCAAAATGGATCTAGAAGGTTTCAAACGCTAATTTTCCAATCTGGGATCTTCCATTAAAATGAACCTGCAAGATGATTCGTCCAATTTTTTCCACTCTAAAAGAATAAAGATAGATGAAAAAATAATATAATGATTCAATATGAATCAAATAAACATTTATGCCAATTAGTGACTTATTCCAACGTTCCATGCATCCAGTGATTGTGTGTCCAATGGTTACACCTAATGGTTTCTTGTTCCTAAAGACACTCTTGCTGTCCATAAAAACCCTTGAGTATGGAGCACCCATATCCTTGGGCCCACATGCTTCCCAATGCTCCCAAGTCTATAAATCTATCCAAGTCACTTTTCCAATCCATATGTCCCCTAGTCATGCCTTGAGATTGTGCAAGACTACCTAAGGCATGATCATCCAACCATGCAACATGTTTTCACAACCAATTGAAGCTTTCCCATGTATGTAGTGTGCCTTTCCTTAATCCAACAATGATCAATAAGTCTACAATGCACCTTTCCATTGTGAAATGGCATAAAAACCAACTCATCCAGGCATATATCCATTGCTACATCCTTCGATGTTGGTCAATGATCATCAAAATGATCATGCAATGGAGGTACTCAACACCACTCAAGTCTAGGGCCTTACATCCTCCCCCAGTAAACATTGTTATTGTCCTTGAAAACATCTCCAGGAACCTATTTTTAGTCAAAATTTGTTCTTTTTTCCTTTCACCACTGTTATAATCTAAGTGTCCAATACTGCTATGATAGTCTCTTGCTACTACTGCAGATCAACCTCCACTAAGAAGGTCATACAATTTTCCAAGTGTTACACCTCTCCAAACCTACTACTGCATCCATACTCTGACCCATTTTCCATGCTTTTGTTCACTAGATCCTTTCAATTCTTGAATTGATTGGGCATCTAATCCAACTAGTTCATCAAACCCATGATAATGCACCTCTTTGTGCCAAAACAAGTCCCTTCCTTTTGATCTTCAGTTTTCTTGTACAACCCTACTAAATAAAGAAAAAGGTCCCCAAACTTTTCTCAAACTATTAAGTCATAAATAGAATTTTCCAAGGAACCTTCTTATAGGTGCACTAGGCTTCACTTCCTGCTTCTAGGCAACAAGTCACTGTTGGACAATTGGTTTGGAGAGTTGGTTTTCATTGATGTCAACCCTTAGAGCGTTCAAGATACCCCAAAGTTGTGATCGAGATTGATGGTGAGTTAGTTGTCATTGATGTCAACAAGAATGGTTGATGTTAATAGATGTGATGGGTGTAGTCTACATGAAGCCCCAAAGGTGTGGTTATGGAACCCATATTTGAGCAAGGAATAAGGACATGAAGGAAAATGTAATTGCAGGTAACATACTCATAGATAGATAGTCATCATCGTGTCATTTCCAACAGAAGGTGGTATGCCACGTGGTTCCTCACGGTTAAGGATATATTCCCTCATGAAGTTGGAAGCCCCAAATAATGGTTAAGAAGCCTGTAATTGGTTTCAAGTCATTAATGAAAGGGTAAAGTGGTTGTGACGAGAAATTTCAAGAAGCCCTAAGATTAAGGAGAGAGGTTACCTAGAAAAATTATAAATACACCTCAAGAAGTCATTCAAAAGTACATTCACTCATACATTCTACTGAATATATTTGAGTGAGCAAGTGATATTTTGGCAAGTTTGCGATGGAGAAATATGAGGCAATGAAAGAGTGAGAAGTGAGGAGTTTCAGGATTTCAGAAGAGAGTGGGAATTTATGAGGAAACCCTAATCTGGCTGATCCCCGTGGATCAAACAACTAGTTTCCCACGAGGCATCCCTGTGGGTTTCTTAGGGATTGTCATGCGAGGCCTCACGTGACACGAATTCTTTTTCCTGCGAGGATAAGACATAAGTGAAGGAATATGCTAGTGCCAGGTTGTTGATTCCCATGTTTGTCTATTTGTCTGATATCTGATACAACAAGTCATCTACAAGATACATGTAAACTTATGTGATTGTTGCTTATGATTGGTTATGGTATGGTACATACTTGAGAGGCATGCCTTGTTGATGATACACCTTGGTGATGTTGTGGTACATTGATTAGAAGCATTATTGGCTATCTTGGTATCTGGTTTGGTTACATGTTGATGATGTTATGGTGCATGCTTGAGGATTATTTTTGGTATATTGTTGAGGCATTGGCATGTGATTGAGGCACATCTTAGGTGCATGGTTGAGGCATATACTTGGTATATGATCTTGGTTGTTATGTACTTGGTTGAGGCACCTCATTGATGATATATTATGTTACATGGAATGAATGATATGGTATATGGTTGAGGCACTTGTTATGGTACATTGTTGATGTACATGGTTGATGTGCATGGCTGATGTGCATGGTTGATACATGGTATGGTTCATTGTTGATACATGATATGGTACAGGTGTTGGCACATGGTATGGTACATGTTGATGCATGACTCAGTATATGGTTGATGCTTTGGTACATGGTTGATGGTAGGTACATGGTTTGGTATATTATTGAGGTATATGGTTGTTTTCATATCATTGATGTCTTGGAACATGATTGAGACACATATATTGTGATGGTATGTTGGTGATCTTGGTACATTCTTGGTAGAGGCATGTGTTGGTGATGATTTGAGCATCTGGTTTAGAGGTGTTCTTGGTGATCAAGGACCTGATTTGTTTAAGTGACAGTGACAGGTTGGTGATAGTGACAGGTCAGTGATAGTGACAGTGATAGTGACAGTGATAGTGGCAGTGATTTTGGTAGTGAAAGTTTGGCCTACATGTATATTTTAGGGTGACATGACAGGGCAAGGAAAGGGGGTCATAGCTTCCTTCCAGTTGGTTCTAGAGAAATTAGGGAGCTGGAGCTTCCTTTAGGTTGGATCCTGAGAATTAGGGGGTTGTATCCTCCTTTTGGTTGGATCTAGAGAAGTCATGGAGATGGAGCCTACAAACTAGGGGGTTGGAGCCTCCTTCCAGTTGTAGTTAGTAAATCAGGGACTTGTAGCTTCCTTAAGGTTGGAGCCTATAAATAGAAGGTTGGAGCCTCCTTCTAGTTGTGTTTGGAGAATTGGGAAGTTGGTCCTTCCAATGAATGCATTCTTGACAATATATAAAAAAACATTCCATGGTTTTCTCCCATTTTGGTTTCCACATAAATTCTAGTGTACTGTGTGTTTGATGTGATGTTGTTGATGTGATTATGCTTATTTTTATATGCTCATGATATATTGAATGCAATCATAGATGATACATTGATGATATACTATTGATAAAGTTAAAGTTTGTATATTGTCATTAAAAGTGGTAAAAGTGCTCATACTGATTCACCCCCCCTCTCAGTATTCCAATAATTAGAATCAAAGCAGGTTCCTTCAAGAAAATAGTTTAACCATTGGAAGGTAGATCATGTAGTACACTGAGATTGGAGTACCATAGTTTGATGTTCAGAATGTCTAGAGATATGAAATGTGGAGAATAAGGATGAAAGTATTCTTACATGCACATTGATATGATGTTTGGAAATCAGTTGTGACAGGGTAGACTGCTACAAAGAAACCTTCGAAGACTGCAGCCAAGAAATAATTGAAAATAAATAAAAAAGTAGTAATGGATTTCATCTTGGAAGGATTACTTGATTAAATAAAAGAGAAAGTGAGAAAATGTTCATTAGCTAAAGAACTTTGGGATAATATACATAATCTTTATTTTGGGGAATATCCCATCACATATTATCCAGAGAATGATAAAGAATATGTAGGTACAGAACAAGAAGAAATATGCTCGTCATGCCAAACATATTGAAAAGAAGAAGATTGTGAAGAAGGCACAATAGATCTTGAAGCAAAACTAATCCGTTCTTTAGATGAACCAAAGAAATAAACAGAAGAAAACACATCACTTGTGAAATAATTGATCAAGCTAAAGGAAGGTGTTGAAATTTCTAAAGAAGTCCAAATAGAAGAAGCCAGAAGGATCAAAGAAACATACAAAAATCAGTTGGAATAAAAGCAGTGTCTAGACATTGAAATTGCATCGATAAGAAAGGAAGCAGAGCAGAAATAAGAACTGAAGGAAAACAAGCTTGAAGTATAATTTAGTCAATGAGAAAGAAGACTTGAAGAATAAATAATCTCCTTGAAAATTCAACTTAAGGAAGCAAAGAGAATAAAATAAGTAATGAATATCCAAATGATGAAGAAAGAAGAAGAGGTTGAGAAGCTTGAAGAAGAAGTTCTCACATTGAGAGTTAAAGTCGTCAAGCTCAACAAGAATGTTGAAGAGAGAGAATCATCCACATCATCCATAAAAAGTGTTAAAGGAAGAATGAAGAAAAGGGTAAGAGTTATGCATAAATATTCAAAGGAAAGAATCATGGTCAATAAGAATCAAAGAAAAATGATTATAATAGAGATACATATTCAATAATACCTTTCACATTGAAGCAACAAATAAGCTTCAATCGTGATGAAATAATCAACAGAAGAGAAGATCATGATCAACCAAGGTAGGAATTCAGAAGGACTACATCACAAATAATATCATTCACTCCCAGGTATGTAAGTTTCTTTTATGGTCATTGTTTTACTTGTACAAACCTTGGACATAAAGTTGAATATTGCAGGGCTTATGGAAGAAATGTTAAAGAACAAAATTATTTAGGCTCCACATAACATTGAATGTTACAAATTCCACAATTATGGTCATACATTTAGGAATTGTAGAAGCATGATAGAGACCACCATGAAAGAAAATATCGATGTCATATACATGAAGGTTTGGAGAAGAAAATAAAGACAAGAAGAGTAGGTGAATAAATAAAAGGTCCCAGAGATCACAGGATTTAAAATATTGTGAGAAAGAAAAGAAGATCGGGTGAATAAAGAATAGGCCCAAAAGGTTGTACTCTCAAGAATTGTAGTGCAATATCATAATGAATCCACATGAAAAAAGGAAGAAATCAGTGTTTAGAGAGATGATGAGTCTACAGATGAAGAGGAAGAGTACTCCACATTAGGGAATATTCCTCCATTGTTCTAAGCCATTCGACTTGGAGACTCCCAGTAAGTATGAATGTTGAAGAGATGGATTCTATGCAGTAGCTACTACATATCAAAGAACCATCCTTCGAGTAGTTTGAAGTGTTTGCAGAGATAGATTTAGAGAACTCATATATAAAAAGTACATAATGACAGATTGATCAATTGAGAAGTAGTGTTCCCATGCAGATATCAGAGGCATATCATTGACACACTTTCTAGGTAGGGATATATTCATTACAAGTTCAAGGATGTATTGCATATTAGTGGAAATATTTGATTCAATATGAGAAATAAGAATATGTGATGATCAATTACAACAAATAATCCTTCATAATAGTACAATGACAAATGGGTCATCATTGTGGAAAATTGAGTAGTAGATTTATGGACAACTTATGACAAATGGATTTATGAGATCATTGGTAGGTCTAGACAGATATATGCCATAGCATATTTACATTCAAAATCAGTGGAATCAGTTGGTCACAAGAAGACAAGAAATGAAATCCATAGCAGAATAAGGAAAGAGAAACCTTCAAAATAAGCTATATCATCAGAGGGACATTGTTGAACAATATGATCATCGATGTCTAAAAAATGAACATGACAGTCCATGAATATTTTAATTCAAGAAATTTTGAATGATTTTTATATATGTCATAGAATTACAAGAGGAAGCACCAATGGAAAAAAAGCACCAGAAGAGAGGAAAGGACGAGTATGCAGGAAGTCCATATCATTCTACATATTGTAGAGAATTCAAGGGGATATAAATCGCCAGAGAAAGATATTAGGAAAGAAATATTAGAATCATGTGTTGGTTGTGGAGCCTGATTATCTTCTTGATTTAGAGGTCTTTGTTTTCATTCGTGTTTATACCCCATGAAGACTTTACACCCCATAAGAATGTACACTCCTCCACGCAGGGGAGTGCATAGGGGGATTACCCCCTCTGCGGGGTCTAGGAGCAAGTGGGCCCCCGATGGGGGTTCGGGGGATAGCATTCCCCAATGGGGGTTCAAAGGTGAAGCCCTCGAAAGAAAAATTTCCTTGTAAATGTATATTGTAGTTTCATTGTAAATATGGATCGTTCATTATAAGGTCACAGATCTAACGGTAGAAGTTATGTGAGGGTTTTTGTCCCTAGAAGGAAACCCTCTTTTATGAGGGAAATGTATTGGGGCTATGGTATCATGGAGAATATTTTGTTATGAGAGAGGAGACTATGAGAGAAATAAGAGGAAGTTACAACATGTGTGTTGTAGGTTGTATCCCTTCATTTAATGGATAATAATAAAGAAAGGACCTGGTAATTTCTCTGATGGATGTAGCCCACACTCGGTGAACCACATATATCCGTGTCTTGATTGTATTATGTATCTTCTATGTTTTATTTCTGCATTTGTTTTATTTTATTGCTTCGTGATCCTATTTTTCTAACAACTGGTATCAGAGCGAAAGGTAACTCGTAGGAAAAGAGGGTTCCTGGTTTGAGTGGTAACAATGACGGAAGATGAAAAGTTTAGAGTCAATAAATTTAACGACCAAAAATACCAGTTATGGAAGATGCAGATGAAAGATTATTTATATTAGAAGGATCTATTCCTACCATTGGGTGTAATATAAAAGAAGACGACGACCATGAAGGATGAAGAATGGGAGGTTCTTAACATAAAGGAACTAGGAACGATACAACTGAGACTGGTAGTGTTGGTGGATTTCAACATTTCGAAAGAAAAGACAACGAAGGAGCTAATGGATGCATTAGCTAAACTGTATGAAAAAACCTCAGCATCCAATAAGGTATTTCTAATGAAGATATTATTTAATATGAAGATGTCAGAAGGTGGGTCTGTGTAGATCATTTAAATGAATTTAATATAGTTACTAATAAACTAAATTCTGTAAAAGGTGGACATTGATGATGAGGTCAGGGATCTTCTAATCTTGTGCTCATTACTAGAAAATTTGAATGAATTGGTCATGGCTGTGATTAACTCTATCTCTGGTTCAAATAATTTAAAATTTGATGATGTTGTTGGTGTTAACCTTAGTGAGGAAATGCGATGGAAAAGCACAGGTGAGACATCAGGTAATGCGTTAAACATGGAGAACAGGGGAAGACAAAAGGATAGAGGAAAGGGCTCAGGGAATCGCGAGAATTCTAGGAAAGACAGATCCAAAACCAGACTGGGAAAGATAGAGTGCTGGAATTGTGGGAAGAAAGGACATCTGAAGAAATACTGTAGAGCTCCAAAGAAACAAAGAGATGGACATACAAAGAAAATCAGGAAGCAAATGTAATAGGTTATGTGTTACAAGATGCTTTGATTCTTTCTGTAGATAATATTTCCGAGTCTTGGTTAGTAGATTTAGGGCTTCATTTCATGCCACACCCCATAGGAAACATTTTCTATATTATGTTCAAGGTGATTTTGGACAGGTTCATTTGGGTGATGATGCACCATGCAAAATTGTTGGAATGGAAAAGGTAAAAATAAAGCAAAGCAATGTAAACCAATGGTTGTTGAAAGAGGTAATACATGTTCCATATCTAAGGAAAAATCTAATTTCAACAGGGCGGTTGGCAAGTGAAGTTTGTATATCCATATTTACAGATAAGGTGTTGAAGGTCATCAAAGGATCATTGGTGACAACAAAAGGAGAGAAGGTAGGTACATTATATTTATGTACTGGTAATATTGAATATTCTATCTCTTTAGCTTCTACAGGAGCGAACACAACACTGTGGCATCATAGGATTGGACACATGAGTGAGAAGGAGATGCAGATACTTCACAAAATAAATTTGTTGCTAGATGTTAAAAATATTGATTTGGATTTTTGTGAGCATTGTGTTTATGGAAAAAAAAAGAGAGTCAGATTTCTCAGAGTTAGAAAAGAAAAGAAGAGTGAAAGGTTAGAGCTTGTGCATATGGATGTATGGGGACCAACTCAGGTATCATATCTTGGTGGCTCTCTTTATCATTCTACTTTTATTGATGATGCAACTAGACAAATTTGGGTTTATTGCATTAAAAAACAATCTGATGTTTTTGATACTTTTAAGAAATGGAAAGCTTTGGTTGAGAATGAAACAAGAAAAAGGTTGAAGTGTCTTAGATCAGAAAATGGAGGTGAATATTGCAGCAAGGATTTAGATGATTACTATTCATACCATGGGATTTGTAGAGAGATGATAGTTCTAGGAACACCACAAGAAAATGGTGTGTCAGAAAGGATGAACAAGACAATCATGGAGCATGCAAGGAGTATGATATTGCATGTTGGTTTTCCCGTATAGTTTTGGGAAGATGTTGTAGATATTGTTGTTTACTTAATAAACAAAGGAAATTCAAGCTCTTTGGATGGTAGAATTCTAGAGGAGGCATGGATAGGTAAACATGTATAATATTTTTTTTTTAAGAATTTCGGTTGTGAATCATTTGTCCATATTGATAAAGAAAATAGAACAAAGCTTGAGGCAAAATCCAAGAAGTGTACCTTTATTGGATACGGTTTAATGATTTTGGTTATCACTTATGGGATTATGCAAATAAAATAATGATTAGGAGTAGAGATGTCATATTCAATGAGAAGGTCATGTACAAAGATTAGTTACAGGGAAGAAAACAGGAAAAAGAAAAACCAGAATACACAGTGCTTGATGAGATAACTCAAAAGTAAATTCCAAAGGAACTAGAAAATCAAAATGTGCAACAACAAGAGAAACACGTACCTCAAACTCCTGCAAGTGTTGTTAAAAGATCTACCAAGTTAAGTAGACCCCTTGAACGATACTCTCCTTCATTGTATTATTTATTATTGATTGATTATGGTGAACCATAATGTTATGAAGAGGCAATGCAAGTAGACACCAAAAAGAAGTGGAATAAAGGTATGAAAGAGGAAATGGATTCCTTGGTAAATAACCAGACTCGGGATTTGGTTCAATTGCCTGCAGGAAAAAAAACATTGCAGAATAAATGGGTTTACAAGTTGAAGGAAGAAGATGGAGGAAAAAAATGGTTTTCACAAAAGAAAGGTATAGATTTTGATGAAATATTTTATCCTGTTGTTAAAATGACTTCAATTAGGACTATTTTAATTCTTGTGGCAATAGAAGATTTTCATCTTGAACAATTAGATGTAAAACAACTTTTTTCCATGGGTATTTGGAGGAAGATATTTATATGCAACAACCACAAGGGTATGAGGTCAAAGGGAAGGAGAATTTGGTATGCAGGTTGAAGAAGAGTTTGTATGGACTAAATCAAGCTCCAAGGAAGTGTTATTTGAAGTTTGACAGGTTTATGACAAAACAAGGTTATAATAGATGTCATTCTGATCACTGTGTTTATTTTAAAAAGCTAGAAATTGGAAGCTATATTATCTTGCTATTGTATGTAGATGACATGCTTGTTGCACGATCTAATATGCATGATATAAATGTGCTCAAGAATAAGTTAGCTAATTCATTTGCGATGAATGATTTGGGTGTTGCAAAGAAAATCCTTTGTATGAGAATAACAAGAGACAAGAAAAATCACAAATTGACATTGTCTCAGGGTGAGTACATAGAGAAGGTGTTGGAGAGGTTTCAAATGTAGAATGCAAAACCGGTTAGTACACATTTGGCCAACCATTTCAAATTAACTAAGGAAATGTGTCCCAATACACAAGAGGAGATAGAATACATGTACATGGTCCCTTATTCATCAACAGTTGGCAGCTTGATGTATGCGATGGTTTGCACAAGACTAGATATTTCACATGTAGTGGGAGGTGTGAGAAGGTATATGAACAACACCGGTAAAGAACATTGGGAGGAAGTAAAATGGAGTATCAGGTATTTGAGAGGTACTGCTACCCATGCATTATGTTTTGAAGGTTCAAACACTGTTCTATAGGAATATTTTGATTAATATATGGAAGGTGATAAATATAGGAGGAGGAGAACCACAAGGTATGTTTTTACTGTAGGTGGAACATTAGTAAGTTGGATTTCGAAACTGCAAAAGGTTGTTGCACTTTCAATAACAGAGGAAGAGTATGTTGCTTCTACAGAGGCTAGTAAAGAGATGATTTGGTTACAGAGGTTTATGGAGGAATTGAGAAAGAAGAAAGAGTATAACAAGTTGTGTTGTGACGGTTTTCTCGTAAGACGGTGAAGAGGTTAGTTGCAAGGATTTCACTGGACCAGAAATCAACTAAGTGTCGAAGAAATCCCTTTGAGGAATTCAAAGTTTGAAGGAAGAACAAGTACAGAGGATTTAGCGGGATAAATCCTTCAGAAGAAGAAATTTTGAAAATTGGACAAGATTAAGGGTTAAGATCCATGCGGGAGCAACTGGACCATTTTAGACTGTTAGATATTGGAGAATTTGTGAACTAATTAGTCACGAGGATCTTTCAGAATTTCGTGAATCAAAAGATTGGAAGTGAAAATCTTCGGTACACGAAGTTGCGAAGTGGATCTCGACCATTGGTTGTAGGAGAGATAAGGACCATCAATTATCTAGGGAGAATTCAGAATTCATGTTGGGATAAAAGAGGTGAGATATCACCCAACTTCATGAAACACGAAGTCTTGAAACGCTCGAAGGGTTGAGTCCCAGGTTTTAGCCGGTGGTCATGTGGAGTGGAAGCTTGTGCCTGGTGCTAGTTTTCTCAGGTGGAGTTTCGTAAAAGGAACTATGGTTTTAGTCATTGAAGGTTCCAAGTGGGGACCCAAAGGGCCATTTAGGCTCCGAATATTGAAAGATCCTAGACTGGGAGGTCATGCAGCCCTTGGAGAGAAGGGGGTCTGCACCAAGTGGTATCAGAGCCTAAAAAAAACTTGAAGTTGTATTCTGTGTGTTAGGAACAGTTGAAATAATGTCTCCAAGGATACACGTATATCCACCTATATTAAATCATGTTGTAGGAAGATAAGTGACAGAACTTCGCACAAGGTTGGAAGCGATGGAAGCAATGCAAAGGAGAAAATCTGCCGCTGGAGATGTTAGTGATGCAGAGAGTGAAGAAATAGAAGTTGAAGAAGCTACAGGGGAACATGTGGGTAGCAAACTCTTCTTGAAAGATGTTATGAAGTTGGGAGCCAGACTAAAGATAGACGTCCCAATGTATGAAGGTAACTTGGATGCCGAGGAGGTACTCGACTGGATAAGGTCCATGGACAAGTATTTCGACTATGAAGATGTCGATGGAGGAAAGAAGGTGAGACATGCTGTCACCATATTAAAGGGAAATGCAACACTGTGGTGGGATGAACTGTAGGCAGAGAGGAGGAGAAAAGGAAAACAAAAAATAAAGAATTGGGATAGAATGGTGGCCAAATTGAAGGAAAAATTCATACCTAAGGATTACCAGATAAATTTGTTCAGGAATTTGCAGAACCTGAGACAGAGGAGTATGAAAGTGAAAGATTACACAAAATAATTTTATAGGATAAATATTTGGACTAGACAAAGGGAGAAGGATTATGAAAAAGTTACTAGGAATATAAATGGCTTGAGGTACGGAACCCAGGATGAGATTAGTATGATGATCGTAAGGAAAGTGGAAGATGCTTATCATATTGCATTCAAGGCATAAGAAAATTTGGCCAGGAACCAGAGTCAGTGAAACAGAAGCAGAGGCTTAAATAGAGGTAAGGGGATTGTCTATTATAAGGCATCGAAAAACAAGGATGAGAATGAGAAATCATGTGGTCACCTTGAAAGGGGAGGAATTTCCCAAATAAGACCGTTTGGTGGGATAAATTCTTTTCCTCGAGGAAGAGGAAGAGGTAGAGGACGTGGAGTTAAATGTTATGCCTGTGGAAATACATGACACATGTCTTGGGAATGCCCCAAGAGGAAGAAAGAAGGAGGAGGAGAAGAACACATTTCTGAGGCCCAAAAGAATGTGGAAGTAGAGGTAGTAGAAGGAGGACATAACCTTATGATGAATAAATTTCTTCTAAAGCCAAAGAAATAAATAGAGGATTCGGTTCGACGAACGAGGTTGTTCAGGACTGCTTGTAAAACAAAGGATAAAGTTTGCAATATGATTATAGACAGTGGGAGTACAACTAATTTAGTATCTACAGAAATGGTGGAGAAGCTGGAGTTGGAGACAACTGCACACCCAATATCGTATAAAGTATCGTGGTTGCAGAAAGGACATCAAGTAATGGTAAGTCAACAATGTAAGGTTGAATTTAAAATAGGAGGTTATAAAGATGCGATTCTGTGTGATGTAATTCCTATGGGTTTTTTCCATATTTTGTTGGGGATACCATGGCAGTTTGATAGGAATGTCATTCATGATGGGAGAAAAAATACTTATACTCTGGAAAAAAATGGTAGAACCCACATGTTACTGCCAATAGAAGAGAAGAAAGAAAAGGAAGAAGCCAACAGAAGAATATTTCTCATGAGTGGGAAGGAACTCTTGAAGGAAATCAAGAAAGATCAAGAAATGCAATTTGCAATTTTTTATAGTGAGGAAGCCAAGATTTATCCTTACCAATACTTCTATGGATGATTTACCTGAAGAAATCCAGGAATTGTTAGACAATTTTGCTGACACAGTAGTGGATGAGTTGCCTCACTCAATACCACCCATTTGGAGTATTAGCCATCATATTGACTTGATTCCAGTAGTCAGTTTGCCAAATAAAGTAGCGTATAGGTTGACACCTTGAGAGAATGAAGAAGTTAAGAATCAAGTTCAGGGGTTATTGGATAAAGGTTTAGTAAGGGAAAGTCTAAGCCCATGTGCAGTACCGACTGTATTGAGTCCAGAGAAATATGGGGGATGGAGAATGTGTACAGATTCCAGAGCCATCAACAAGATTACCATCAGGTATAGATTTTATTTACCTAGGATGGATGATTTGATGGATTGTTTGAGTGGAAAAAGCTATTTTTCAAAAATTGACTTGAAGAGTGGATATCATCAGAGAAGAATGAGAGAGGGAGATGAATGGAAGACAACATTCAAGACAAATGAAGGTTTGTTTGAATGGCTAGTCATGCCATTTGAATTGACAAATGCTCCAAGCACATTTATGAGGTTGATGAATGAGGTACTGAAGGAATTCATAGGTAAATTTGTCATTGTATATCTGGATGATATATTAGTTTTTAGAAAAATAGAGGAAGAACATTTAAAGCATTTGACATTAGTGATGAGGAGGTTGTAGCAGGAAAATTTGTTAATAAACTTGAAGAAAAGTTATTTTATGAAGACATAACTCATATATTTGGGTTTTGTGATTTCTTCAAATGAATTGAAGATGGATCCAGAGAAGGTGAGAGCAATCAAAGAATGACCGTCACCAAGGAGCATATTTGAGGTGAGAAGTTTCCATGGGTTAGCAAGTTTTTATAGAAATTTTATCATAAATTTTAGTGGTATATGTGCACCCATAATGAACACTGTGAAAAAGAAACATAAATATTTTAATTGGATAGAGGAGGCTGAGAAAATATTCATAGTGTTGAAAAAGAAGACAATAGAACAACCAATTCTGGTTTTACTAGGTTTTGGAAAAACATTTCAGGTGAGATGTGATGCAAGTGGAATAGCCATTGGAGCCATATTGAGTCAAGATAATAGGCCAATTGCTTATTTTAGTGAGAATTTGAATGACACCAAGGAGAAATATTCTACATATGACAAGGAGTTTTATGAAATGATTCAATCTTTGAAGAAATGGAGACATTATTTAATTCCAAAAGAGTTTGTATTGTATAGTGATAATAAATCTTTGCAATTTATTACTAGGAAAGAGAAGTTGAATCAAAGGCATGCTAAGTGGGTATAATTCATGCAAAATTTTAATTTTGTCATTAAACATATTTCTGGAAGTTCTAATAAATTTGCAGATTCTTTGAGTAGGAGGAGTTTGGTTATATAGGAATTCCAAGTGAAGACCTCAGGGTTTGAGCACCTTAAGGAAATGTATCAGGAAGATCTAGATTTTAAGGAGGCTTATGAAGCATATGGAAATCCTTTGTTGAGGGATAACAACTCATGGGCAACATATTTGTTCCAGGATGGATTGTTGTTTAAAGGAAGTCAATTTTGTATACCAAGATGCTCAATGAGAGATAATTTGTTGAAAGAAAAACATAGTGGAGGTCTAGCTGGACATTTCGGTCATGAAAAAAATTTAGCAAAACTAAATAGTTTGTATTATTGACCAGGTATGAGGGAAGATGTGAAGAAATTTATAGACCAATGTAAGATTTGTCAACATGGATTTTGTATTGGGATTACCTAGAACTTAGAAAGGAAGTGATTCCATATTTGTTGTGGTCAATAGATTTTCTAAAATGGCACATTTCATACCATGTCAGAAAAAAATGATGCTACACACATAGCCAATTTTTTTTCCAGAGAATTTGCAAGATTACATGGATTTCCCAGAAGTATAGTCTCAGACAGGGAAACTAAGTTTGTAGGACACTTTTGGAGGAATCTATGGAAGAGGTTGGGAACTAATTTATCTTTTAGTTCAACATATCACCCTTAGACATATAGACAGACTAAAGTGGTGAACAAGAGTTTGGGAATTTTTTTAAGGAGTTTAGTCACTGAACAAGTTCGTCAGTGGGATGAGATTATGGCACAGGCATAATTTGCATTTAGCAATTCAGTTAATAGGAGCACTAGAAAAATTCCATTTGAGATAGTATATGGAAGACAACAAAGAGGGGTTGCAGAATTGAGAGAATTGAATCAAGATGAATTCAGGAGCGCTGGAGTAGAAGATTTTTCTACAGAAATGCAAAGACTTCATGATCAAGTTAGGAGGAAGATACAGGATAGTAATCAAAAGTATAAGGACAGAGTTGATCATAAAATAAGGGAAGTTCAATTTGAAGTGGGAGATGAAGTTTTAGCTCATTTGAGAAAGGAAAGGTTTCCAAGAGGAACATATAATAAGTTGAAGATGAAGAAGATAGGACCATGCAAGATCCTTAGAAAATTTGTAGCAAATGCTTATGGGATCAAGTTTCCAGACAATGTTGGGATATCAATGATATTCAATGTTGCATACCTATATCCTTATAATAGAGATGACGTAGGAGAATTAGATGATCAGAAAGAGATTTAGTGGGAAGAACAGATGCCCACAGTAGAAAAACCTCAGATGGATAAAATTTTTGAACAGAGATTTGGAAGGAAAACCAAAAGAAATATGCACCCTGAATATTTAGTGAAGTAGAAGGATCACCCAGTGGAAGATTCAAGTTGGGTAACTGAACCTGATATTTTGAAGTATGGAAAAAAAATGCAAGAGCTCATGGACAAGAGTCCATGAATATTTTGGCCAGAGGAGTATGATGCAGGAGCATCATATCAAATCAAGAAAAGTGGAGGTGGAAGTGAACTCAGCACTTCATGCATTGAAAGAACCAAACTGACTCTTAACCAGCTTGGTAGCAGTGTGGAGATTTTTTAAATTTCTCGTTAATTAAATTAGTTGTATGTAAAGTCGGGCCATCGTTTGAAATGGTGGAGTGATTGTAAATCCTTACAGGACTATAAAATATTATAGGTGTAGGATATTTGACCTGATTATTCATTAGGTTGCATTTAATTAATTTGAGTAGGTAACCGCTAGAGTAGAAGGTGATAGAACTTAGATAGAAGGAAGAAGAGGGGGAGTTCTCTCGGTCCTTAGACAAGTATTTTTTTTTTGTCTGTAATAAGATAACAACTGTAATCATGTATTTTTTTGAAGTCACAAAGTGGATCTCAACCGTTGGTTGTGGGAGAGATAAGGACCGTCGATTATCCAGGGAGAATTTGGAATTCGCGAGTCGAAAGAAAGGAGGTGAGATATCACCCAACTTCACGAAACACAAAGTCTCGAAACGCTCTAAGGGTTGAGCCCCAGGTTTTATCCGGTGGTCACATGGAGGGGAAGCTTGCGCTTGGTGCTAGTTCACTTAGGTGGATTTTCGTAAAAGGACCTGTGGTTTTAGTCACTGAAGGTTCCAAGTGGGGACCTGAAGGGCCATTTTGGCTAAAAATCTTGAAATATCCTAGACCGGGAGGTCGCGCAGCCCTTGGAGAGAAGGGGGTCTACACCGGACATTCATCTTGCAAAGAACTCAGCCTTCCATTCGAAGACTAAGAATATACAAATCAGGTACCATTTCATATGATCTGTTTTGGAAGATGGACATTTGAAGTTGGAAAAGATACACACTAGCCATAATCCTACATACATGTTAACTAAGGGAGTAACCAAGGAGAAACAAAGTTCTTGTTCAGTTTCAGTTGGTCTTCAATCATGAAGGTGAAGATGAGAAATTTTCCAGGTCCAAGAAGGTTCATAGTCCATCAGACACAACACTAATGGAGTTGTTGAGATTACTCTCCAAGTGGGAGATTGTTGGTTGTGGAGCCTAATTATCTTCCTGATTCAAAGGTCTTTGTTTTTAACTGTGTTTATACCCCATGAAGACTTTACACCCCATAAGAATGTACACTCCTCCACGTGGGGGAGTGTAGATGGGGGTTACCCCCTTTGTGGGGTCCGGGGGGTCCATCCCCCTGGTTGGGGGGTCCGGGGGAAAGCGGGCCCCCGATGGGGGTTCGAGGGACAACGTTCCCTGATGGGGGTTAAAGGGAGAATTCCTCGAAGGAAAAATTTCCTTGTAAATGTATATTTTAATTTCATTGTAAATCTAGATCGTTCATTATAAGGTCACATATATGACTGTATAAGTTATGTTAGGGTTTTTTTCCCTAGAAGGAAACCCTATTTTATGAGGGAAATTTATTGCGGCTATGGTATCATGGCGAATGTTGTATTATGAGAGAGGATACTGTGAGAGAAATAAGAGGAAGTTATAATGGGTGTGTTGTAGGTTATATCCCTTCATTTGCTGGATAATAATAAAGCAAGGACCTGGCAATTTCTCTGGTGGATGTATCCCACATTGGTGAACCATGCATATCTATGTATCTATTGTATGATGTATCTTCTGTGCTTTATTTCTACATTTTTATTTTTATTTTATTGCTCCGCGATCCTTTTTTTATAATGACTTGCAGAGAGGGGGAGACATACTGATAGGGGGATTTATCCTTTTTCCCATGATCTCAAAGGGAGAGAAATAGAAAGATCAGAATATTAAGAGTCAAGAACATGAATTCATAAGATATACATTCATGGAATCACTCTTTGTTATTGGAGAGAAGAGGAACTTGGAAAGAAACATGAGGAGAGAAACATGTGAAGAGAAATAACAAAAGAATAAAGATAGGGGGAACAACCCCAAGGATATATACCCTTTTCCATTGATGTCAAAGGGGGATAGAAACATCGAGAGAAACATTTATGAGGAGAAATGGTCACAGGGGGAGCATGCATGTTGGAGTATGAGTGTTTCCATCAATGCCAAAGGGGGAGATTGTTGGAAAATTGGTTTGGACAATTGGATGTCATTGGTTTCAACCCTTAGAGCTTTTGAGATACCCCGAAGTTGTGACCGAGATTGATGGTGAGTTAGTTATCATTGATGTCAACAATAATGGTTGATGTCAACAGATGTGATGGGTGCATTCTACATGAATCCTAGAAGGTGTGGTTATGGAACCTATTGGAAGATTGGTTGTTGTCATTGATGTCAACCCTAGTCATGGGTTTTGGACCACAAGATTGATAAATGTATTTGGACATGAAGGACAATGCACATGCATATACAACACCCATGAATGGATAGTATACATCATGTTGTTTCTGGTGGTATGTGGAACGTCACGTGGATCCTCATGGTTGAGGATAAATGAATTTTTGAAGATGACAAAGTGAATTGAAGAAGGAAGTACATGTAGGCCCTGAAGATAATTAAAGAAAAGAATTACAAAATAAGAAAGTGTCAGGTCAACCCTAATGTTAAAATGAAGTGACATAAATGGTATAAATAAACATCATTATACATTCATTTTTATACAAGTCAAATTTCAGAGGAAATAAGAAGTAAAGAAGGCCGGATTTCAAGGGATGATGAAATCTTTTGGTGATGTGTTCTAAGGTATGTTATTTTCAGGCCATCTTAGCATTTTTTCTATAATTTTTTTTCTAGAATGATTCAGATGGTGAAATCAATATGGTATTGAGAATACATATCAAGGTAGATTTGGTAAAAATTTCATCTCTTTATTCTCTATAATTATGGAGATACACTCTGTGGAAGATAGGGTTTGTGACCAGTCCTGGGGCTAGTCAATAAACAGGTGTTCCGGGTAAAACAATCATAACTTCTTCATAGAGAATAAAAAAGACGTGGGACAAATTTAATTGGAAAGAGTACAGACTGCAGTTTCTTTTGTGTGAGTTTTAGAATCTTATGTTAAATATTGAGCGCGGGACATTCTGTACAAGTTTGGTCTTCTGAATAGACTAGAATTGAATAAAGTCTACCATTCTTTCTATAACTTATTTTTGGGGAGGATTAAAGGAGTGAAACTTGGAGGAGTTTCAGAGAATACATTGAGTAATATTATATATAGAATCATAGTACTCCAAGAATTGAAGAATTCTATAAATTCAAGAAGTCTCAGGAAGCATTATCAGGTTCTATGTGATGATTGGTTGATGGTGATGATTTAATGTAAAATTTTATTATCTCTCATATATTCTTGGGTGGAAGGAAGGGGCAAGGATGGAGAGTTCAAATCTCTCTTGATATTTGAGGATTGTATCTTCCTCTTGGAGGTTTATCCCTCCCTTTACATTTGGAAGCTGTAGCTACCTTTGGAA
>ML848380.1:10962-33779 GCA_009831015.1 Picea engelmannii | reverse complement strand
AACATGTAAAGAAAGAAAGAAAGATCATAGAGACTTTTCCCCACCTTTCAAATGCATAGTCCACCTCTATTCCTCTAGATATGATAATGTTATATATGTTTCTCTAGCTGCTAAAATGTCCCATTTTGTTGAGCTCTAAAATTGGAAAAATATTTTCTCATAAGAGAAAGAGAGTATCACCACAGTTTCACACCAAAATCCTTTGAAAAAGGCTTTGAGAGCAATGACCAAGGAACCCCAAAAACTTGGTCCTTCTCACTTATCGCACCATTAAAGGGAAATAAAACCAAAAATATTACTTGTAGTTCTAATTGACCTTCTAAAAAATCCAAAAAGAATTCGAGAAGAACAGGATTTCGCAACCCCCTCTCTATACAACAAATCCTATCTCCATATCTTAAAATGGAATTCTTTTCCTTACTTCATATCTCAAGAGGACCCTAGATAGTTTGTTAAGTTTAGTGTCCTTTCCCTTGATCCAATTTTTCATGGTTCCCTCTCTCCCATCTACACTTCTCATTTGATTGACTCATGTATTTATTTAATAATAAAAATTCAAGAGCTTCAATGCACTTTGAAGTTCAAACAATAGGAGTTGCAAAGCAGCAAGCCCCTGCCTTTAAGTAAGGGGTGCAACCGAGATATAAGATGAGCTACTATAAGTTGAACGCAATGTGTAGTTTTTTTGCAAGTAATGGGGAATTATGACGGTGGTGGTTTTAAGTAATGAATGCACAATGAAATATTCATTCTTAGTGATGAAATATTAGGGGGCGGAATTCAACTATAAGCACGACAGACAAACGTTGGGAGATAGAGAATTCAAATATGAGTGCCACGGACAACAAAACAGGTTTCCCTCCTTTAAACTGGGCACTAAAATCACAGAAGAGTATCTGTATAACAAGAGCATGTCTGAGGTACCGTACCGTACCCATCCCCTAGTTAACTAATGTGTTTAACCATGAAATCTCTTGCAAAAAATGAATAATTTTTTCTTATCTTGAGATTTAAATATATGTGTGTAGGGCTTATCTTAGTATTTAAATATATGTGTGTAGGGATGTGTAGAGACCACTATAAATCCAACACGCAATTGGTTGGTCCATGGAGTAGAGCATAAGTCATAGAAAATCCCCCATATTAACTACCAAATGTTTAAAGGATGCATTTTCATATAATTGCGTGAAGACAGGAAAAAACAACTAATTATTGTGTGCGATGACGTTGTTCTATTGTTATTCTTTGTATTTTAATCCAAACACAACTCTCAATCAGAGATGAAAATGTTGATATGTTTTCTTTACACAGTTTTGGAGTTGGAAGATATCTATAAGCAAGATTTAGAAGATGAAATCTAAAGATACCAGTGATGAATTTTCAATAATTACTTGATTCATCAAAAACATATCTTATATAAATATTTAATAATCTTATAACAATTTAATATTGCAAACTTTTTTATGTAGACTTTAAAATGATAATTTATGATCTCATAAAAAAAACAAACCAATATTATCTTGAACTTAGCATGTAAATTACATTCATTACTTATCCAAATGTCTTTCTTATATTATCTTTAACAAATATAATTTAAAACATGTTATACAAAAACAAGAAAAAAAAATCCAACCAAAGGAAGAGAACACAATACATTGTATAACATTAAAATATATACAACTTTATTATAGTAAGATAAAGGCATTCGCTACTCGTGCAAAAATTTCATAAAATTTGTACAAAGTTAGTATGTAGAAAGCAAGCCAAACTTTGAGTTAGAGATAATATGATAAGGTAACTCATAAGTGGATTGGTAACCATTTCCCTTTGACAATTATCATTTAATTTATTAATAAATTATTAAATGGAATTGGGGGTTGCTGCAGTGAGTTGTTTGTCGTGTAGGAAGATAGAATTGGGGATAGTTGCAGTGGGTTGCCTACCATGTGTGAAGACCACACTTTTGACTACATTGAATGATTTGTTCTCTTAAATAATGAGGCCTGCTCAACAACCAGAGGTCTTCTGTGTTCTCACCACGGAATTTTGTGAGTATAGTTACATTCAACAGAGAGGGTTGAGTGCTTTAATGCTTGGAGTTGGAGTTGACGAGAATGTTTAATATTTTGATTAAAATTTTTGGTTTATGTGTTGATATAATAATAATAATAATAATTTATTTTTAAGGTCATGGCCAAGTTAACACACTAAATTGATGTATGAAATCCCCTTGTTTGTGGGACAAGGAATCTTCCTTTGCTCAACGATTTAACTGGTAAAGTCTACGAAGGTATACATACCCTACCCCCTCTAAATTTGAATCGGAAAAGAAAACCCCAGTTACAATATCCTCCTACCTTAAAAAAGAGACTAATAAAGAAAGAACATGTATTTCTTCTTATAAATAAGAAAATTGAAGATCAATTAAACAAACCCTCCCTTTATTTTAGGAGAAAATGTCATTTGCTCATTTCAATTTCAATTGACTTGCCATAGTCATGAGATATTTAGGTGTTGAACATTTCCTTCATAACCTTATCTTTACTTTAGGGCCACCCAACATTCAAGATATTTAGGTGTTGAACATTTCCTTCCTAACCTTATCATTACTTTAGGGCCACCCAACATTCATTTATAAGGTACTTGACCAATGAAATGGATACAACAATATATCCATCAACATATTAAGAACCCCGTTGAAACAATTCATTCATATAATCCTTGAGATCACCCTCTCTACATATAGATGTCATTCTAATTCTTTGTATATATGTAATCATTGATGCTAAAGCGTGATTACAGATATAATGATATAAGTAAGAACCTTCCATCCATAAAGAGTGATATAAGGTTTTGGGAATTATGACATGAAATGCTTCACAAGTAGCATAATTAAAGAAGTTTTCATAAATAAGGTAACCTATCATTGTATGTAATTATTAATATTGATAATCACATTTAGAGAGAAATGCATTTTACTATCCACTCTAGATGAGATGTGTGTAACATTAATATAGAGAGATATTCATAGAGATATTCATATTAGTTTTGGATTTTTTAAGCATTGAGATATTTGTATTTTGATTTTCTCTTCTCTCAATGTTTAAGAGATTAGAAGTTAAGATGGATCCATGCTATGTTACTCCCAATCACTATGAAGGTTAATAGTAGAATATGTATGAGATGAAATACCAACTTTTTATTTCTTTATTTGGAAGGACTTTTGGTCGAGAATGCAATTTCCTTTGTGTTGTAAGACTCCCAATCACTATGAAAGTTAATAGTAGAATCCATATGAGATGAAATACCAACTCTCTCTTTCTTTATTTTGAAGGAATTTTGACTGAGAATGTAATTTCCTTTGTGTTGTAAGAGTTTAAGTTTTCAAGCACCCAACCCAATATAAATATTTGGAAAAGGCTCATGTCCCATATATTTCACTTCACCAGTGCCCTGCATTTTATTGCAAATTTTACAAATATTAATAAAATATTACTTGACTCCCTTCTTTGCTTCCCCTGATAGTTCTTTTCATTCAAGGGGTGGGGATGGATGGGTACCTTAACTTACCTTACTTCTCCTAAAGCATTTATAAGGAATTAATTGTAGGTAAGGTAAGGAAGTATATCCTGATGCATTATCTCTATTGGTTATCACCATTGTTGTTGGGAATTTCGCTAGTTCCATCCCATTAGGTGCATGGATCGAATATGATTAGGTTATGAGCACTACTCTATGTTGATGGATTTATTAGGGATGTCATCAACAAATGTGGGAAACATCACATGGGTTTCCCCACGAGGTTTTCCTGAGAAAAAGAAAAGTAGACAAATCTAAATGAGTTGGGGGTTAGGTGACTATCTTAAGAAGAAAGTTGGCACTCACTACAAACATTTCCCTATCTACCATGTGCAAGTAAGGCCTAATACATAAAGGTGTTATTCTTGAAATAATGGTCATTGCACTTTGTTCCTCATACAACAACATGTATTCTAATGTGTGGGTGGGATGTGTGATATGGTGGGCTCAAGCTAACCACTATTATTTTGGTTTTATAATAATAATAATAAACTATTTTTAAGGTCATGGCCAAGCTAGGCACCAAATTTGTGTATGGGACCCCCTCATTTATGGGACAATGAACCCCCTCTATGCAACAATTTGACTCCTAAAGTATACATAGGTATGCATACCCTACCCCCCCTCTGAATTTGAACCCATGACCTCTAAGGAGAAAACACATGTTCTTAACCATTAGGCCCACTCAATTTGTACATCCCTTTGGATAGAAGTGGAGAGGTGGAGGAATAATCTTATTTCTCCTAGGAATTCCTAATATATTGGTTAGCACTATTGGTATGGGGTGCATGTTTCACATCCTAGCTCGGGTTGAAGAAGGGTCCACATTGGTGGAGAGCTTGGGGACTAACCACCATAATGAAGAGGTAGGTGTGAATGAATATCTCCCTCCATTTTTTCAATGGAATTGCTCTCATCATATGGAAACATGGATGTTGCTTGGTTTAAAAAAAACCGTCTTTCCTCCTTACCTATTGGTTGGAAGGAAATCATTTCAGTGTCACTACTTGAAATGGTTGGATTAAAACAACAACTATTCATTCACAATAAACTTATTAATGAAAGAGAAAAGGGGTCCAGGTGTTCATGTGATTTCTCATGATATGGAGGGAAGTTGTGATTCGACAAGAAAGGTGGAACAAAGCAATCCCCCAAATATAGATCTCATTACCTTAATAAAGGTTAACTCAACCATCTCAACCAAGATTGGGTTCACATTTTGATATTATTGGTAAGAAAAAGAGATGGATATTCACAATGCAAGAAGTGCACTAGGTTCCATGCCATGAATACACCTTCCAACCCATCTCTACCATTCAGGTGCTTCTGAGTAGCAAACAAAAGTAGACTAGTTTGATTTTATTTAATGAATGTATGTGGATTGAGGTGTATCCATCCCTTATTGATTCAACCCAACACATTTGTTACCATCTTAAAGTGTGTATAGATAGATAGTTCTCTTTAACATAGGGATATGGTACTAACATTTTCATAATACCCAATGATTCAAGACTCCAACTTACCTAAAGAATTATAGCATCAATAAACCTAACTCATGTAAAATCCAATTGACAAACAACTTTCAATTTGAGAGGAAGAAATTATTTTTTTATCGCACAGACTGTAGGTTAGGCAAAGCCTGGTCCATTCTACAAAAGTGGGACAGCTGTGAGAGTATCTACAGACTATCACCTTAGATAAACACTCCCCTCACTTTAGTGATGATGAAAATCACCACAAGGGGGGAATCTAAGTGACCCTAGGGTGATTGAGATGGAAAGTGAAGTGATGGAAGGTGAAACCCCTATAGGTCAAGTTAGGAAGTGAAAAAGGGCTTGGATAAGAGTTTATTGATAAGGGTAGGATGCCAGAGTATAGTGTACCTGCAAAAAAGAGTTGTACCTTCCTAGAAGAAGACAAATGATCGAGATACAAGCCCAAAATTTAGAGGGACATGCAAGTGAAGCTTGTTGTCCTATATTACAGCAGTAAACAAAAATATATATCAGCAATGAAAAAAGCTCGTTACTGCAAAATTAACCATCAAAAGTACCAAAAAATTATTGGACAATCAAGTACTAAACATGTAGATTATGTCCAATATTTAAGCACGAACTTTGACAGTGAAATAGGGATGCAAAATGAAGCTAGCAGTAAAGTGTTAGGGAATCCTTATTGTTGTAGCAAACAATTGCTACAGCAGCAAGTTCCAACCATAAAAATAAACAAGTGAACTATAAAAAAGATAGCCAATAAGCAATAGAACAATAGTCTAGGTTTACAAGTAAATTTCAACAGTTGAAAAGTGAGTAAATGATGAAAGAAAGTGAAGTTTGTTTCAGCCCTAATGGATGTAACATTAAAGTTATTACAACAATAGAATCCTTGGCTAAAAGAGGACACCCTTAGGGCATAAGCAACATTATAACACTTATAAAATATTCCAACTTGAACAAATACAATATCTCTCAAAATCATGTATGCCAATGCAATGATTTTATTTCCCCAATGCAAATTTAGATTAGTTCCTTGTCAATGGGTTATGGATTATTTTTGTGTAAGGTTAGATCTACTACTTCTCTAGGGGTGTAATCCATTTTATTCCCTAGAGCAAAAAAATGTAACAAGGTAAATCTAGGAGGGCCTAAGTCCTTTTAATTCTCCTAGCAACCTTTTGCAATAGCTTATCCAATAACAATTATGATGAATCTTGGTGCAGGGTGGAAGCCCTTATACTCCTCCAAGGGTTTAGAAAAGAATTACCATGAAACAAGAAAGAAATACCAACAAAATGCAAAAATTCCTTGCCATTTCAAAGAAAACAACAAGATAAACCCTTATTTGCAAGGAACATACCATCAAAATGAAAAAGACAAGCCTCCAAGAGTTAGTGCACCACTTTAGCTCCACAAGACAAGTACCAAGCATCCAAATAACATCAAAGAGAGAGATATGTGATTTTCCCAAGAGGGGCGAAAATTTCATCCAAGTCTCTCACTCAAGAGAGAGTGAGTTATGATAAAAATGAAATGAAATGGTATTTATTTATACAAGACCTCAATTATATGTTTGTCCACATAATCTTAGGGTAAACCACAAAACAAGGGGGGTGACCCCCTTTGTTTTTCCCCTTTACAAATTTGAGTTAATTTTTACAAAAAGAAAACCCTAAATGTGACATCAAGCCCTAATTGGGTGACGTTTTGGCACTTTTGGCAAGTTGTTGAGCTTGGAGGGGAAGTCGTTGGGCCTCCAAAGGACATATCTCCATGGTGCAAGGGCTTCACTCCATCAAAAGGTGCCAATCCTCCAACAATTCATCACCAACACCATCAAACCATAGCCCTATTCAACATGTCAAGCCCAAGGTGAAACAAGGCAAAGAGCATAATTTCCAAGCAGATGTTCTGTAATCAAAATAAACTTTAGATGCAACATACTCAAATGCCTCAAGTATTAAAGTAACACTTACCCCAACACTTGACTTGTACCTTATGGAGAAAGACCCATTGTCTTCTGGAAACAGACTGATGTGATGAATTCCATGATTATGAATCGGAGAAGTATGGTGGTGAAGCGGGTCTTCATCTGTGTAAGTGGATATCACAAGTCAATCCATCCCTCAGCACTCCATGTATGCAACCTGAGGGCCTCGAGACATCATCTCCTTAGTTATCCCTAGAAATGGAGGATAACATCTGGCTCCTACTTGGGGACATGTACTCGTCATAGATTGTGTTATCACCATAACAATTCGGTATGGATTACAAATTCCAGATTTAGCAAAGGGCTAAAGTAGTGTAGAGATACGACGTGATTTAGAGGATCGAGCTACATCTGGAGAAGAAGGGACAATATAGCGGAGGCGCGAAAGGTGGGACCTGACGGACCATAGATCATGGAGCGGCCCAAATCAACGACGAAGACCCATATCAGGCAATGAAATAGCAGGAGGTTTAATTATGTGAGAGCGGGCCAGGGAAAATACCATGGTTTCTTTTTGTGGACACGTGGCGACACCAGAGGTACATCGAGGCGAAAAGCAATCTACTCAAAACTGTTTTTTCCAACCCCCGATATCGAAAGTTGATGGTATTATCACCTGCTAATCTACATATTATTTTTCCAAAGCAGCTTGTCCTTGTGTTATCTTTCCACTCAGATTTTAATACTTTTTCACCAGCTCCGTGAAGCTTCCATCACCTAAATCCTTCACCCAATGGATCATCCACAAAACAGTCATGTACTCCATGAGTCAAAAATTGGCAAATATCCCAAGCCTATACCTAGCCTTAATTCTTATCTAAATCCCTTAGTTCCATCACTTCATTCATTTTTACCCTTATATTCATATTCCCATTGAAAATAAAAAATATTCCCTTATTAAGCACCCTAATCCTATCCACAAAGTCATGTGTTAAGCCTCATATGCCCAAAGTCCTTAGAAAATAGAAAAAAGGTGTTTATTATTATTAATATAAATATTTTTATATTAAAATATTTATATTAATATTTATTAATTTATGGAATCACGTCAAATCATATCATAAGCATGAATCTCAATTTATAATGTGGAAAATTCAAAGGTTGGATGGAGGGGGCACATACATATGAGGGATTGAAATAGAGAGGAGGTTAATTATGTGAAGGCGGGCCGGGAAAAACTATCGTGGTTTATTTGGTGGACACGTCTTTTTACATGGAGCACATCGGGGGTAAAAGCAGTTTGGATTAAACCACTCCAGCCAAAACTCGATGTAATAAATGCACCATTTATCATATGTTTAATGTGCAACATTTTTCCAGGAGTGCATTTCAACAACAAATATGGAATTTCTAATAAATGAAATTCCTCCTCACGGTGAAAAGGTTTTACAGAGGTAAGATTTAAGTTTTACAACTTAAAGACATTAATGCTTATTTCCATACAAAATATTTAAATGGGAAGATGCACGTGAACGAAGACTTGGATAATTATTTATCCAAAGATTTACATAAGTAAAAGAAGAAGATAAAAGGTATTTTACCAAAGATGGTAAAATAGAAAAAACACACAGTAAATGTTTTTTCACAGTGAAAAGGTAAATTGGAAAAACATTAGAAATGGTAACAGTAAATGTTTTTTACAATGAAATTGTGAATTTGGCAAACAATACATGGTTTTAAAAACCACGGGCATGAATTAAATTATGGAAATTTAATTCTACGGGATAGAAAAATATTTGGGAATTATTTTTATTTCAAATATATTATTCCCAAATATTTAATGAGAATATGGATAAATGAGATTAAATTTGAAAGAGTATAAGTGACATTTCAAAGAGAACGTGGCAGAGGAAGGAGATGGAGCGTCAGAGGAATCTGCAGGGATCATGAAACGGTTTTTCTGAGAACTGTCATTTGTAATCATTGTAGAAGCTTAACCATTTCATTTCAGTTATTGTAATCAGTTACACACTGAAGGAACTCAAATTGTATAAGTATTAGAGGTTCTGAGTGTATTAATGGCGGGCAGAAGTGCAAGGGCACAATTATGGTTGTTCTGAACTTCATTGTAATTTTCTGGGGCTGAATTGAATACATATGCAGCAGCTTTGAAGTCTCTATGAAAAGATTCTAATGGTGGTGATATGAGTTTTGTCTTCCCTCATTGTATGTGTTTCCTGTGATCTTTTATGCCATATGCATTTTTCTTTTGTTTAAATTGGAGAGTTAAATGCCCAGAATTCTTCATTTGATGCTCTTGGCTTAAACAATTTAAACTGTGTATGTTTCTTCTTAGCTAATTCAGAATTCATTTCCGTAATGCTCGGATGCAGTTATTTGTTTCTCTTTCCTCTTACCACTCTAATTAAATTCAAGTTATAACTCAGATTCATTGCCTCATTTAGCCTTTATCCTCTGGAGAGTTCTACAGGCCAGTAAATGTTTTCATTCAATTTCAGAATTTTAACTCCATAACCCAAAGTGTTCCTCCCCTTCCTTTCCAACAACTTTATTAAAAAAACCCAAAACAAACCAAATCTAGCCACTGATTTCCAAATAAGTATTTAGTGACATGAGAGAACCCTCTCTGGGTTGAGCAAGCTAGTGCCTCAGCTCTAAATTAGGTTGAAACAGTTACATCTTTTGTTTGTCTATCAACCAGACAAAATTTACATAGTGCTAACAGAGTGCATGAGAACCTCAACATCTCATGGTTCGACGTATGCCTGCACACACTGAAACAACAAACTGTAAAATCCAGGGTGGCTCACCCACCCTTTGCTCATATAATCAAAACCCAAAAATTCAAAATTGACGACTAATTCTAGAAAAGAAAATTTTGCACTTTCATATAATATGATGAAAACAAAAGATGGAAATCACTAATGCAAGTAGAGAAAGATGAAAATCAGAAATGAAATGTGACTAAACTATCATGAGAAATCGAGATGCAAATGCAAGAAAGTGATATGACCTACCTACTTACCTAAGGCCTGAGGCCCATGATGATCAAATGTCATGGATGTCAGGTGAAATCGTACAACCAGTGCAATTATATGATCATCTCATCAAGATTTCTCCCCCTGTTCTTAACTATGAAATACAACAAAGATAATTTAAGCACATAATAATCATGAGCATAAATAGACATATAATCAATCATGAAATGAAACTCATGGAGATGGGTGGGAGGGAGGAAATCCTGCTGGGAAAAGAAACCAAAAGCATGATCATCCAAAAAATCATGCTTGAAAGAATAGCCAGAAGCCCGTTCAATCCATATCTGAAGAGGGATACCATGCATAAACGACGACTCGTATTCATATTCACTTAGCACATCACTTCTTCCTGAGGACTGAGAGGAAATGAGAGACCAGAAGAAAACAGTATGGTTTCCCAAAAAGGAATATAAGAGGTAAGGGACAACCTCATGTCTGGAGATAGAAAAGCATTGCTTCTTATTTTTCAAATCCTTGCAGGAAACCCCATAATTAAAATGCTTCCATTATGTAATGCGATTTTGTGACATCTCTAGGGTGGCCATGACATGGTTCCATCAAAATCTTAGTACCAAGGTGTTTGTAAATCTTAATAGAACAAATTAGAGTTGTAGAAAGTATATCCATCACAACTCTCAAGGGATGGTTTAGAGTCATCATGAGTATATTGTGACAACTCATCCTCAAATGGATGGAATAAGTTTGTGACCATATCATCATCAAGCTGCCAGGAATATGAATTATATGCACATGGAGACCAGTTCTATGAAGATGACAACTCAACCCTTTTCACATGAGAACTACCCTCAATGTCGTAAATGGGAATTCTATAAAAAATGAAGAAACTCACATCCCATCTACACCTCCCAGCCTGTATGAAATCATCAATGTGTTGATCAAATATGTCTGAGAGATCCCCCATGGTTTCATCTTTTGGACTAATCACTTCTTCATATTTGTGTGTAGGACGAAAATAGGGTTGAAAAATTTAATCTTCATCAAGCAGGATTATGGACATGGATGTCTCATCTTGGTACTCATCATTGAGACCTTCTTGAAGACTTTCTTCATGGGTGTGTTCTTCAAGTGCTTGTTTTGAAAGTGGTGGGTGATACTCTTCCTCAATTTCACATTCTTCAATTGTCATATTGCCATCTACTTGAAAAACTTATCTTTAAAGGGCATCTTTGAGCTCTTGGAAAGTAGCCTGCAAATCCTAAGTAGTTGGGCCATAATGCTTGACAAATTATTCAACTAGATTTGTAGAAGACTAGATACCTTTTGGATCACATGAGTGTGTAAACAACTTCCTTTGACTTGATTCCATAGAAGATACAAAAATTTCCATTAGTACATCTTCATGCAATACATTTATACTTGAGGCATACCTCGTATAATTCACAACATGGGTGACTGCTAGAGTTGGGTCACCACTGAATTTGGGGAAACTTTCTCTCCACTCTGTAGAGAAATAATTTGGATATCCAAAGATATTCTAAATATCAATAGAAGGGTATACCTTATGGAACGCCCATGGTAAATCCTGTGATTTCATGGTTCCATTATCTAGGGTGTCATTTCAATGGAGTCGCCAGATGAACTTAATGTTCATCAAAGGAGGGAAAGGTAAAATGAACTTCCCTCAAGTGGAGTCGTCAGGAAAGCTAGGGGTAAAGGCTTTGGGAAAAGCTTGCCAAAATGTTGTTAGGGCTCAAAAGAGGATTCAAAATCCTCCCCAACAATGGTGCCAAAATGTTATCGCATAGATTGTAGGTTAGGAAAAGGATGACCCATTCTACAAAAGTGGGACAACTATGAGAGTATATACCCACTGTCACCTTAGATAGACACTCCCCTCGCTTCAGTCATGATAAAAATCACCAGAAGGGGGGAATCTTGGTGCCCTAGGAGGATTGAGATGGAAAGTGAAGTGATGGAAGGAGAAACCCCTATAGGTAAAGTTAGGAAGTGAAGAAGGGCTTGGATAAGAGTCTTGTTGATAAGGGTAGGATGCCAAAGTATAGTGTACCTAAAAAAGAGAGTTGTACCTTCCTAGAAGAAGACAAACGACTGAGATACAAGCCCAAAATTTAAAGGGACAAGCAAGTGAATCTTGTTGTCTTATATTACAGCAGAAAACAAAAATATATATCAGCAATTAAAAGAGCTCGTTACTGCAGAATTAACCATCAAAAGTACCAAATATTTATAGGACAATCAAGTACTAAACATGTAGATATTTTTCCAATATTTAAGCACAAACTTTGATAGTGAAATAGGGCTGCCAATTGAATTTATCAACAAAGTATTAGGGAAGACTTATGGTTGTATCAAGCAATTTCTATAGCATGAAGTTCCAACCATAAAAATCAACAAGTAAATTGTCAAAACGATAGCCAATAAGCAATAGAACAATAGTCTCGGTTTACAAGTAAATTTCAACGGTTGAAAAGTGAGTAAATGATGAAAGAAAGTGAAGTTTGTTGCAGCCCTAATGGTTGTAACATTAAATTTATTACAACAATATAATCCTTGAATAAAAGAGGATTCCCTTAAGGCATAAGCAAGCTTATAACACTTAGAGAATATTCCAACTTGAACAAATACAATATCTCTCAAAAGCACGTATGTTGATGCAATGATTTTATTTCCCCAATGCAAATTTAGATTAGTGCCTTGTCAATGGGTTATGGAGTCTTCTTGTGTAAGGTCAAATCTACTACTTCTCTAGGGGTGTAAGACATTTTACTCTCTAGAGAAAGAAAATCTAACCAGGTAAATCTAGGAGGGTGTAAGCCCTTTTACTTCTTGTAGAAAACTTTTGCAATAGCTTATCCAATAACAATTATGATGAATCTTGGTGGAGGGTGTATGCCTCTTAGGTTCATAACCCACACATAGGTAGAACAATATATTCGGATGTAATAAAGGTCAATATTAATAAGGCCTTGCAATAAAATAGAATAAGTCGAATGTAAGAAGACCTAATAGAAGATTCTGCTTCTAGAAGGATCTTCCTCTAGATGCTTCTTTTGATAGACATATTTAGTATAAATAGGAGTCAAGGGTATGAGAACCCTATCTTGGATATTATTGTAATAGAGCTCTGCTTGACTGGAGGTTGCCCCCTCGAAGACGCCCGTGAACATTTCTCTCAGAATCAAAGTGTTATTTCTATTGTTATTCTTATATCACTTTAGTGTTATTGTGGTGATTGTTCTAGTTATATTACTGTTATTCTGCCATTTCTAGCATTTTATTTATGTTTTGCGTACTTTATATATCTGGTATATTACAAGTGGTATCAGAGCACTTTCCTTGGCAGAAATTGTGGGTAAAAAAAATTTCAGGGTAAAGACGTATTATGGCATCTTTAAGCCACAGAGATCTGTAGTTACGTGCATAAACCTGTGGTTGAGGGATTCATACACGTAGGAAATACAATTGGTTATTAAGCGCACATATGTTGGCCACCCTTGTAACCCCTGTTGGTACCCCTTCGAGTGGTAGTGCATCAGACAGCACCTATGTACGGATCGGTCTAGATTTCCTGAAGCCCTCTTTAGATAAATCGATCGGTCGCCTGACTGCTATAGTTCCATCGAGAACAACATTCAGGAAGATACTCTCTAGTACCTGGGTAGTCAGGTAGTACAGCTAAGGGTACGGTCTATCCTCCTTAGTTAGTTCCCTGAGATATTAGGTCGAGTACTACTGTTGGACCCCACACGTATATCAGAGAGCTATAGCACAGGGCAAACCCTTGTCGGTAGAACCCTTGGGAACAAAAACATAAACAAATTAAAGTAGACAAGATCTATTGCCACGCAATTGTGTTCGAGTTGCCAAGTAACTACACATTTCTTCCTGGTTAAGAATTTGGGCATTTCATCACTGTAGTGTCTGGAAATTTTTTCACCAATATTTGAGAACTATTCCATTGGATTCATCTCTTCTCCCTTATCACATTCATACATATCATTTTTCGGAAAAAAAAATTACCCCACCCGCCCCTTTCCGGTTCCCCCGTCCTCATGGCCCATGCCCGTAGCCAAGACTTGGAAGCTCGCTTCAATACCTTGCAATCTAGTCTCACTGAGACCCAACAAGAAGTGAAACAACTCAGTGCCAATGTTTTCGCCATCAATACAACCATGAAATCCTCAATGGAGGAAATCAAACAAGACCTGACCACCCAGCTTGAATATGTCTTTTCGACACTCTGCACCAAGCTGCATATCCCTACAGATAACCCTTCCTCTAACTAACCTCCACATATTGAAGGTGAACACTCCTCTCATTCTCATAACTTTTAGCACCATCACTTTCGACGTGACCTACACCTTCTGTGGGTGGATGTGACCAAATTTGATGGCTCGGACCCCACTGGTTGGGTAACCCGAATGGAACATTATTTCTCTTTATACATCATTACAGATGCCTTGGCCAAACTCTGGTATGGTGTTCTCCATCTAGATCAAGAACATTGGCAATGGTGGAAATGGAGAAAAACTTCTCGTCAAGGGTATATTGCTTGGACACACTTTGTGGTAGAGCTTTGTGAACACTTTGACACTAACACCAACCATTTGGGCCATTTGAAAAAGTTGAAACAATCAGGAACAGTTGAAGACTTTATAGTTTCCTTTGAGCACCTGGCTTTTCGGACAAAGGGCATGTTTGATGCCTTTTTTCTAAGAGTGTTTTATTAGTGGCCTCAAGGATGAGATTCGAGCCCATGTCCTCATGGCTCGGCCTCAGAGTTGGGTGGAGGCTACTAAAAGAGATAAAGAAGCACAACAGGTTGTATCTTCTCAAAACTGGAAACCCTCCTTTATCCCTCACCCTAAACCAGTAAATCCCACTACTCCCTCCGCTCCACTAAAGATCCAAAAATTGACTAGGGTTGAAATGGTTGAACGCCAACTCAAAGGCCTTTGTTATAATTGTGATGACAAATATTTCCCAGGCCACAAGTGTAAGGAACAAAATCTTTTTAAGTCCATTTCCGAGGATATTTCGGAAGAGGATGTTGAAACTCCCCTTGTGTCTCAGTCACTTGAAACCACTGACATAACCCCTCCCTCAAACCCTCTCGAAGTAGAACCGGTCATTTCCCTCAATGCTCTCACTGGCTTCTCCACTCCCCAAACCCTCAAGCTAATTGGTTACATCAAGCATCAGAAGGTCATCATTCTGGTTGATAGTGGAAGCACCCATAATATTATTAATTGCCGCATTGGCCAAGAAACTCATTGTTACATCCATGCCGTCAATAATTTCCAAATCATGATGTCAATGGTGGCTCCATGAAATGTAGAGGGCATTGTGAAAATGTGTGTCTCCAAATTGGTGACTACCACCTGAAATCTCATATGTTTGCTATCGACATGGGCGGTTGTGACATTGTGTTAGGTGGAAACTGGCTAAGGACTTTAGGTCACATTCTCATGGATTTTAAGTAATTAACCATGCAATTTGACCAGGAGGGCCACCAATATAAGTTTCAATGCATCACCACCGGTTCACCTGAGATCAGTAGTTCCCATCGCATGGAAAACATGCTCAAAAAAGGTCATTCTAGTGGTATTTCCCAACTCCATGCCATACAAGCAACAGAGACACCCTCGGTGCTGCAAGACCTCCAAGCCATCCTTTCTAAACATCAAGTGGTATTTTCCACTCCCCAGGGACTCCCACCTTCCCCTGGTGTTCATGATCATTCCATTCCCCTTGTACCCAGAAGCCTTCCTCCCAATATTCGTCTGTATCGTCACCCCTTTTCCAAAAAAAATGAAATTGATAAAATGGTCCAGGAACTCCTTAATGCAGGCGTTATCCACCCTAGTACAAGCCCCTATTCTTCTACTGTGATCATGGTCCTGAAGAAAGAAGGTTCTTGGCTAATGTGTCCTGACTTTCATGCCCTCATCAAACTTACCATTAAAGACAAATTTCCCATTCCTATCATTGATGACCCTCTGGATGAATTTAGTGGCACTCAATTCTTTACTAAACTTGATATTTGTTTGGGCTACCACCAGATATATATGAAAGAGGAAGACATTCTCAAGACTTCCTTTAGAACTCATGAGGGCCACTATGATTTTTTGGTCATGCCCTTTGGCTTGTGTAATGCCCCCTCCACCTTCCAAAGCCTCATGAATCATGTCTTCCATCCTTTTCTACATCATTTTATCTTAGTTTTATTTGATTATATCTTCATCTATAGAAAATCCTGGATAGACCATCTTGCTCATGTGCATCGAGTTCTCCATATACTCCTTTAGCACCAACGTTTCCTGAAATAGTCTAAATGTGCTTTTGGCGCCTCAGAAGTAGAGTACTTGGGTCATCTGGTTGGCAAGGACGGCGTCAGGGTGGATCCTAAAAAGATTGAAGCTATGCAAGATTGGCCTCACCGAAAGACTCTCAAAATATTGCGTGGATTTCTGGGCTTAACAGGTTATTATCGCAAGTTTGTTCAGAATTATGGAAATATTGCAACACCTCTCACTGCTCTCCTAAAAAAGAACTCTTTCACTTGGACTCCAGACATTGCTCAAGCTTTTCAAGCCTTGAAGATGGTTATGTGCACCACTCCAATCCTGGCCCTTCCTGATTTCACAAAGACCGTTGTCTTGGAATGTGATACTTCAGGCAAAGGAATTGATGTTGTCCTTATGCAAGAGGGTCGGCCTTTGGCCTTTACCAACAAGCAACTATCTGAAAGAAATTTGGGCAAATCGATCTATGAAAAGGAAATGTTGGTTATTCTGCATGTCATTGATCTGTAGCGCCCTTATCTATTGGGGCAACGCTTCCAAATTAAGACAGACAATCAAAGCCTCAAGTATTTTCTGGAACAACGCATTTCCTCCCCGGAGCAACAAAAATGGGTGACTAAGCTCTTTGGATATGATTATGAGATCATTTACAAGAAATGCAAAGATAATGTGGTTGCGGATGCACTTTCCCAAAACTATGAAGATGAAGGATCCCTTTTTTCTCTTTCCTTCATTGTATCGGATTGGCTCCAAGCCATTCACCAGGAATGGCTACAAGATCCCAAAAGTTCGCATCTGATCCAACAATTGTAGTCCAATGCTCCAGCTTCCCCAGGGTACTCTCGGCTCCATGATGAGCTTCGATACAAAGGCCATTTGTATTTAAGTAAACAATCAAAGCTTAAATCCATGGTACTTTCTGAGCTTCATGCTACACCCACAGCGGGGCACTCCAGGTTCACCAAAACCTATGACAGAGTCAAACGTTCTTTTTTCTGGGATGGTATGAAACAAGACATTCATAATTTTTTCGTTGAATGTGATGTGTGTCAATGCAACAAGGGAGAAACAGTTAAATCTCCGAGCACACTACAACTGCTTCTGATTCCACCTGCTATTTGGAGGGATATCTCTATGGATTTTATTACAGGCTTACCCAAATCGGGAAATAAATCAGTCATCATGGTGGTTGTTGATCGCCTTTCCCAGTATGCTCATTTATGCTCTCTTCAACACCCGTTTACAGCATCCACGGTGGCTCAAATTTTCATGGATCAGGTCTTCAAGCTTCATGGCATGCCACACTCTATAGTTTATGATCGCGACCCCTCTTTCACAAGCAATTTTTGGAAAGAACTGTTCAAGCTACAAGGCACCCAATTGCATCTCATCACAGCTTATCATCCCCAGACTGATGGTCAAATGGAAGTTGTCAACAAGTGTTTGGAAACATATTTGAGGTGTTTTGCCTCGAAAAAGAAAAATCAGTGGGCTCAATGGTTACCCCTAGCTGAATGGTGGTACAACACTTCATACCATACAGATACACACATGACTCCTATTGAAGCGGTATCTGGACAAAAGCCACCTTCAAGTCTCTCATACTTACCTGGTGTCTCGAAGGTCCAGGCGGTTGACCAAACACTTACAGTTCGAGAGGCTATTCTCTGTACCCTCAAAGAGAATTTGGTCATGGCACAGAATTGCATGAAGCAATAAGCAGATCAAGGTCACTCTAAACGTCAATTTACAGAAGGGGATCAGGTGTTTCTTCAACTGCAACCTTACAATCAAAATTCCCTCAAGGCCAAGCATTGTCCGAAGCTAGCACCCAAATTTTATGGTCCTTATACCATTCTCAAGCGTGTGGGACAGGTGGCCTATTAGTTAGCTTTTCCCAGTCATTCGAAGCTACATCATGTTTTTCATGTTTCATGCTTAAAGAAGGTGATTGGAACTAAGTGTCAAATTCAAACCAACCTTCCCGAGTTAGCCAAAGAAGGATCCATTTGTCTACAGCCACAAGCAGTTTTCGACCAGTGTGAGTGTTGCCTACGTTAGAGAACCATCAAGGAAGTGTTAGTCCAGTGGAAAGACACAACTCCAACAGATGCCACTTGGGAACCAGCTACCGTTCTGCAGCAATTTCCACATCTCGAGCCTTGAGGACAAGGTTGTTTTTAAGGGGGAGGAAATGTTAGGGTCCTAAAACACACATAGGTAGAACAATATATTCTGATGTAATAAAGGTCAATATTAATAAGGCCTTGCAATAAAATAGAATAAGTCGAATGTAAGAAGACCTAATAGAAGCTTTCGCTTCTAGAAGGATCTTCCTCTAGATGCTTCTTTTGATAGACATATTTAGTATAAATAGGAGTCGAGGGTATGAGAAGCCTAGCTTGGATATTATTGTAATAGAGCTCTGCTCGACTCAAGGTTTCCCCCTCGAAGAGGCCCGTGAACATTGCTCTCAGAATCAAAGTGTTATTTATGTTGTTATTCTTATATCATTTCAATGTTATTGTGGTGATTGTTCTGGTTATATTACTGTTATTTTGCCATTTCTAGCATTTTATTTCTAATCTGCATACTTTTTATATTTGGTATATTACAATGCCCTTATACTACTCTAAGGGTTTAGACAAGGATCACAATGAAACAAGAAAGAAACCCCAACAAAATGCATAAATTCCTTACTAAGTCTAATAAAATAGAAAGATAAACCCTTATCTACCAAGAACATTCCATCAAAATGGAAAATACAAGCCTCCAAGAGATTGTGAACCACTTGAGCTCCACAAGACAAGTACCAACCATCCAAATAACATCAAAGAGAGAGATATGTGATTTTCCCAAGAGGGGCAGAAATTTCATCCAAGTCTCTCACTCAAGAGAGAGTGAGTTATGATAAAAATGAAATGAAATGAAATGGTATTTATTTATACAAGACCTCAATAATATGTTTGTACACATAATATTAGATTAAACCACAAAACAAAGGGGCAACCCATTTGTTTTTCCCCTTTACAAATTTATTTATTTTTTACAAAAAAGAAAACCCTAAATGTGATGTCAAGCCCTAATTGGGTGACGTTTTGGCACTTTTGGGAAGTCGTTGAGCTTGGAGAGGAATTCATTGGACCATCAAAAGGTGTCAATTCTCTAAGAAGTCATCACCACCACCATCAAACCCTAGCCCTAGTCAAGACTTCAAGCCCAAGAAGTGTGACGTAAGGCCTCCAAAGGCAAGTCATTGGGATAGAAAGGGCTAGGTGTCAACCTCCAAGGTGTCATATATTTCCTCCAAAGGTAACATCCATCATCTTGTAGCTCCCAGTGTGTGGGTCATGGCATCCAACCTATGGGCTTCATGCCCCAATGAAGGCCTAAGCTAGGCTTGTTCCTCCAAATCGTCCACCAAGAAAGTTCTTACAAAGACAAATGAGTGTGCCCTCCAAGGGTCTCGAGTCAAATGTACCATGGCAAGTAAAATAACATTTAATATAAGAGCCACCTAAACATGTGCATCAAAAATACCTTCTCAAATTAAACAGGTTCTCAAAGACCCTATGCAACTTTCCAAGTTTAGGTATGGGAGGTTTGTCAAGGTGACCTATTGGGTGAGTTTTTCCTCAAGTCAAGGAGTGTTTCCTAGGTGGACCCTCTCTAAGTCATGTAAAGAATATGGGGTTGATGAGGGTAAGACTTTTGTGCATGGGGTTCATGACATACAAGGGTTCGTATTGTCTCATTTATGGGTGCCTTTGTAGAAGGTGTGTTGCACCTTCGTTTTCAATACAACCTTTTTCCAAACCCATTTATTTTCCATTAATTAATTAAAGACCAGAACAATTGGGTACTACAATTGGGTAACTTAAAACTTGAAAGGAGTACCACAATTTCACTTGAAGCACAAAGTGCCATATGCATGGAAACAAAGGGACACTGCATGCATGTATACACCTCAACAAGTGGGAAATCTACATAATGTGAAATTGTTTTTGCAGGTCTTCAATTCTTTTAAGAGAAATGTTTCGTTGTTCTCAAGGCCTCTTTGGGAAAGCATATAGAAGGCTAAAATTTTGTCTTTTATCTTTTTCCATCTACATTCCCTCTGGGCCTTTAGCCCCTTCTTCCCATGAAATGAGGTACAATCCCTTCTTAGGTCAGTATACCCAAATATCCCAAAAGAAAAGGAGAGGAAAATGATGAAGTGTCAAAAAACAATAAGTATGATCAAGAATGGTACAATGACTCATCAATGAGACCACCCAGTAGAAAACCTTTCCCCCGGGGTGATCATTTATTAGGGCACAATGTCAACCACAAAGGTGAAATAAGGCAAAGACCATAATTCTCAAGTAGACATTCTATAATAAAAAACAACTTTAAATGCAACATACTCAAATTCTCAAGTATTAAAGTGACACTTACCACAATACCTGACTTGTACCTCATGGAGCAATAGCCATTGTCTTCTGGAAATAAGTTGATGTGGTGAATGCCATCATGATGAATCAGAGAAGTATGGTGATGAAGCAGGCATTCATATGTGTAAGTGGACATCACAAGTCAATCCATCCCTCTGCACTCCATGTCTGCAACCTAAGGGCCTTGAGACATCATCTCCTTAGTTATCCCTAGAAATAGGGATAACATATGGATCCTACTTGGGGACATGTACTCATCGTAGAGTGAATGAGAACCTCAACATATCATGGTTCGGCCTATGCCTACACACTCTGAAACAACAAATTGTAAAATCTAGGGTGCTCCACTCGCCCTTTGCTCATATAATCAAAACCCAAAACTTCCAAATTGACAACTAATTCTAGAAAAGAAAATTATGCAGTTTCATATAATATGATGAAAACAAAATATGTAAATCACTAATGCAGGTAGAGAAAAATGAAAATTAGAAATGAAATGCAACTAAACTATCATGATAAATCGAGATGCAAATGCAAGAAAGCGAGATGACCTACCTACATACTTGGGGCCTGAGGCCCATGGTGATCAAATGTTGTGGATGTCAAGTGAAATCGTATAGCCATCGCAACTAGATGATCATCTCATCAAGCTATCTCCCATTGTGCTTAACTGTGAAATACAACAAAGATAAGTGAAGCACATAATAATCATGAGCATAAATAGACTTATAATCAATCATGAAATGAAACTCATGGAGATGGGTGGATGGTAAAAAATACTGTTGGGAAAAGAAACAAGAAGCCTGATCACCCCAAAAATCCTACCTGAAAGAATAGCCACATGCCCGATAAATCCATCTCTAAAGAGGGATACCATGCATAGACAACATCTCATCTTCATCTTCACTTATCACTTCATTGCTTCCTTAGGACTTAGAGGAAATAAGAGATCGGAAGAAAACCATATGGTTTCCCAAAAATGAAGATAAGAGGTGAGGGACAACCTCATGTCTGGAGACAAGAAATTGTTGCCTCTTCTTTTGTAAATCCTTTCAAGAAACCCTGGAATGAAAAGGATTAAATTATGTAATGCGATTTTCTGACAAATCTGGGCTGGCCATGACCTGGTGCCTATGAAAATCTAAGTACGAAGGTGTTTGGAAATATTCATAGAAAAAATCAGAGTCGCAAATAGTATATTCATCACAACTCTCAAGGGATGGTTGAGAGTCATCCTGAGTATATTGTGACAACTCATCCTCAAATGGATGGAATAAGTTTTTGACCATATTATCATCGGTCTATCAGGAATATGAATTATATGCACGTGGAGACCAGCTCTCTGAAGATGAAAATTCAACCCTTTTCACATGAGAACCACCCTCAATGTTGTAAACATGAATTCTATAAAAAATGAAGCAACTTGCATCCCATCTATGTCTCCCAACTTCTATGAAATCATCAATGTGTTGATCAACTATGTTTGAGAGACCCCCCATGAAAACACCTACATATTTTAGACTAATCACTTCTTCATCTTTATGTGCAACATGAAAATTGGGCTGAAAAACTTCATCTTCATCAAGCAGGATTATGGACACAGATGTCTCATTCGGGTCTTCATCATTGAGACCTTCTTGAGGACTTTCTTCATGGGTGTGTTCTTCAAGTGCTTCTTTTGTAGGTGGTGGGAGATACTCTTCCTCAATTTCACATTTTCCAACTTTCGTCTTTCCATCCACTGGAAAACCTTCTTTGTAAAGGGTATCTTTGAGCTCTTGGAAAGTAGCCTGCAAATCCTAAGTAGTTGGGCCATAATACTTGAGAAATTGTTCAACTATATTTGTAGAAGACTAGATACTTTTCGGATCACATGAGTGTGCAAGCCACTTCCTTTTACTTGATTTGAGAGAAGATACAAAAAATTTCATTAGTACATATCCATGCAATACATTTATACTTGAGGCATACTTCATATCATTCACAACATGGGTGACTGCTAGAGTTGGGTCACCACTAAATTTTGGGAAACT
>ML848380.1:0-10085 GCA_009831015.1 Picea engelmannii | reverse complement strand
GCAAGTAAATAGTAAAAAAGATAGCCGATAAGCAATAGAACAATAGTCTAGGTTTACAAGTAAATTTCAACGGTTGAAAAGTGAGTAAATGATGAAAGAAAGTGAATTTGTATACAGCCCTAATGGTTGTAGCATTAAATTTATTACAACATTAGAATCATTGGCTAAAATAGGACGCCCTTAGGGCATAAGGAAACTTATAACACTTAGAAAATATTCCAACTTGAACAAATACGATATCCCTCAAAATCATGTATGTCAATGCGATGATTTTATTTCTCCAATGAAAATTTATATTAGTGCCTTGTCAATGGGTTATGGAGTCTTCTTGTGTAAGGTTAGATATACTACTTCTCTAGGGTTGTAAGCCTTTTAATCCCTAGAGCAAGCAAATCTAACAAGACAAATCTAGGAGGGTGTAATACCTTATACTTAGCAATCTTTTGCAATAGCTTATCTAATAAAAATTATGATGAATCTTGGTGGAGGGTGTATTCCCTTATACTCCTCTAAGGGATTAGACAATAATTTTCATGAAACAAGAAAGAAATGCCAACAAAATGTAGAAATTCCTTACCAATTCCAAGAAAACATAAAGATAAACCCTTATCTACCAAGAACATTCCATCAAAATGCAAAAGACAAGCCTCCAAGAGATAGCGCACCACTTTCACTACACAAGACAAGTACCAAGCATCCAAATAACATCAAAGAGAGAGATATCTGATTTTCCCAAGAGCAAGGATGATTTTAGGGGCTAAATTTCGCTCATGGGCTAATTTTATAAGGTTTTTCCCAAAAACAGATTTGCTATTCTAAAACTTATTCGCCCAAATTCTATAGGATAAAATTATTTTAGCTTAAAAATCACCAAAATTTTATACAAACTATATAAAACCCAAAGAAATTTGAATATTTTTACAAAAATATTGCCAAACATTTTATAGTTTGCATATAAAGGATTAGTAAGATTTGCCAAGGTTTCTACATTTTAAAATAAATTTTCATCCTTAAAATCATCCCTGCCCAAGAGGAGAAAAAGTTTCAGTCAAGTCTCTCACTCAAGAGAGTGAGTTATGATAAAAATGAAATGAAATGGTCTTTATTTATATAAGACCTCAATAATATGTTTGTCCACATAATCTTAGGGTAAACCACATAATATGTGGCCCCTTTGTTTTACCCCTTTACAAATTTAATTTGATTTTTACACAAAAGAAAACCCTAAATGTGACGTCAAGCCCTAACTGGGTGACGTTTTGGCACTTTTGGCAAGTCATTGAGCTTGGAGAGGAAGTAGTTGGGACTCCAAAGGCCATATCTCCATGGTGCAAGGGCTTCACTCCATAAAAATGTGTCAATCCTCCAACAAGTCATCACCACCACCATCAAACCCTAACCCTAGTCAAGACGTCAAGCCCAAGAAGTGTGATGTAAGACCTCCAAAGGCAAGTTGTTGGGTTAGAAAGGGTTAGGTGTCAACCTCCATGGTGTCATCCCTTGCATACAAAGGTAATTTCCATCATCTCTCAACTTCCAGTGTGTGGGTCATGGCATCCAACATGTGGGCTTCTTGCCTCAATGAAGGCCCAAGCTAGGCTTATTCCCCCAAATCATCCACCAAGCAAGGTCCTGCAAAGACAAATGAGTGCACCTTCCAAGGGTCTTAATTCAAATGTATCATGGAAACTAAAATCACATTTAATACAAGAGCCACCTAAACATGTGCATCAAAACTACCTTCTCAAATTAAACAGGTGCTCAAAGACCCTATGCAACTTGCCAAGTTTAGGTATGGGAGGGTTGTCAAGGTGACCTATTGGGTGAGTTTTTCCTCAATTTAAGGAGTGTTTCCTAGGTGGACCCTCTCTAAGTCATGTAAATAATATGGAGTGGATGAGTGTAACACTTTTGGGCATGGGGTTCATGAAATACAAGGGTTCATATTGTTTCATTTATGGGTGCCTTTGTAGGTGTGTTGCACCTTCATTTTCAATGCAACCTTTTTCCAAACTCCATTTTCGTGCATTTGTCATTAATTAATTAAGTCCAGAACAATTGGGTAACTTAAAACTTGAAAGGAGTAACACAATGTCACTTGAATTTAGAGGTACACAGAGTGCCATATGCATGGAAAGAAAGGGACATTGCCTACGTGTACACACCTCAACAAGCATGACATCTATATAATGTGAAATTTCTTTTGCAGGTCTTCAATTATTTTAAGAGAAACGTTTCATTGTTATCAAGACCTATTTGGGTGAGAATATAGAAGGCTAAAATTTTCAATTTTATCTCTTGCTAGCTACATTCCCTCTGGGATTTCATCCCCTTATTCCCATGAAATGAGGTATAATCCCTTCTTGGGTGACTACACCTAAAAATACCAAAAGATAAGGATACAAAAAGGATGAAGTGTAAAAAATGATAAGTATGATCAAGAATGGTACGATGACTCGTCAATGAGACCACCCAGTAGCAAACCTTTCCCCAAGGGTGATCACTTACTAGGGCACAATGTCAACCACCAAGGTGAAACAAGGCAAAGAGCATAATTTCCAAGAAAATGTTCTATAATCAAAATCAACTTTAAATGCAACATACTCAAATGCCTCAAGCATTAAAGTGACACTTACCACAATACCTTACTTGTACCTCATGGAGCAAGACCCATTGTGTTCCGGAAACAAGGTGATGTGGTGAATGATATCATGTTGAATCGAAGAAGTATGGTGGTGAAATGCTTCTTCATCTATGTAAGTGGACACCACAAGTCAATACATCCCTTTTCACTCCATGTCTGCAACTTGAGGGCCTCGAGACATCGTCCCCTTAGTTATCCCTGGAAATTGGAGATAACACAATCGAAACAAAGGGGGAAGATACTCAAGTGCCTTTTTTTCCTAGTCATTTTAATTCCCCTCCCCATTATTTGTCTCAAACAATCAATAAAGTGTTCTTATGAAGTGTCAAACATTCAATCCAATGTAGGTTCCAGATCCCCCTCTTCCTAGGGTTATTTTCACCTCACTTCACAATCCTTACTTAATGAATGAGGTGTGCATTATTTCTATAGTTCCTTCATTACAAATTTGACTTACCTATTTTTTTTGGTTGGTTGGGGTTTAAGTTAGTCCTAATTTTTTCTTTCATTGGTGAACAAGACCCTTGTGCCCACAATGATTGACCTAATACTCCCATCCCAATAGGTAAGCCCCCTTGAATAGTCTTATTTATATCTTATCCCTCACAACATTATATTCCCCTCACTTCTCCAACTTGCCACAAAGAGAAGGTTTGAATGGAAGTGCAATTAAGGCCCTATTATTATGGGACCAACCTATATTCCTACCTATAAGTGAGGTGTAACATATTGATACAAAGGAACAAAGGAAAGAAGGGATGTATCAATTTTTAGTGTCAAAGTATGGAAGCACAAGACTTATTATATAGGGCCCACTAAGAGACATAAATATAAATAAACAACCAATAATGAGGAGGTTTGGGTGAACGAGAATAGTTGTCCCTAGAACCACCTTCCTTCCTTTAAGGCTCCCTTCATATGAATCCCTTGACAAGATGAGAAGGTTATTAGAATGGATTTCTCACCATGCATCTTATTCCTAGGATGGATTAATTAAACTAAGTATAGGTGCCACTCTTCTTATATCAATTGATCAAGGACCTGAGTCTCGTTTTCATTCAATCAACAACAATAACATTGGTGGGACAAATGATCTAGGAGGATTTTTTCTACAACAAAAAAAGGGGCCTTGACTTTATTCTACCATGGTAGAACCAAGTAATAATGGGTCTCATAATCACACTTGCCTCGGGTTCTAGGACTTCGAGCTTGAATGGGGAGATTGAATTTGACACTAAAGCATTTATTTTTCCAACATGCACATTAAATTGATGGGCATAATACGTAGGATAAAATTATATTGCGGTGTGGCCTAGCATGTAAATAAATAAAGGTCATGAGAACTTTTCCCCACCTTTCAAATGCAAAGTCCATCTCAATTCCTCTAGCCACAATAATGTTCCTGCTATTCTTGTAGCTACTAAGATGTCCCAGTTTGCTAAGCCCTTAAACTTGAAAACATATTTTCTCGTAAAAAAGAAAGACAAATAGATAGATAAATAGATAGATAGATAGAGAAAGTACCCCCATAGTTATGTATCAAATTCCTCCAAAAAAGAGTAAGAGAGAAGGGACCAAGGAATCCCAAAAACTTGGTCCTTCTCCTTTACCATGCCATTGGGGAGTAATGAAACAATAAATTTTTCTTATGGCCCTAGCTGACCTTCTAAAAACTTCAAAAACAATTTGACAAGAATGATATGTCACACCCTTCCTTTCTATAAGACATATTATATCTTCTATCTTAAGGGATAATTCTCTCTCTTCCTTCTAATCTCAAAAGGACCCTCAATAGGCTAATTAGTGGAGTGTGATCTCCCTTAAATCATGGGTCCCTCCCTCCCATCCACACTTCTCATTAGTATAACTTATTCATTTTTGTAGTAACAAAAATTCTAGTTCGAATGCACCCTTAAGTTGAAATAGGGAGAGATCATTTCTTTCCTTCTTTTCAATATGAAATTTGAAGATTGATTGAGTACATCCTCTATTCACTTAATGAGAAAATGGTATTCTCTCATTCATAAGGTGCTCAACCAAAGGGGTGTTTTGGATTAACACACCATACTAATGAGATATTTAGGTGGTGAACATTTCCTTCAAAACCCCATCTTTACTTTAGAGCCCTCCCAACATTCAATTCATTGATACTCAACCAATGTAATGGTATTAAATAATATATTTGCATTTAAATTAAGGAACTTGTGATCAGTCCATGTTTTAGCGAACAAACTATAACAATTAATTTATATAATCCTTAAAGTTCACCCCCCTTTACCTCTATAAAGATACTTGATTTGCGCTTATAGAGGTTTGAGCTTGGAAGGTCGTTTGTTTCTTCTACTTGTTAAGTGGATGTGATTACAAGTAGAAGTGTGACAGGATAATGCAGATTTAATGGTGGTTTCCAGTTTTAGGCTATCGATGATGGGTGCTAGTTTCCTTAGATTTTCTTAGGGGTACACTATAGTGATTCTTATGAGACTGGTGTACAGAGGTGGCCTGGGATGGTAGCTACAATGCTTACTATGTTTTCCTTTTTCTTTCTTCTAGATCCTTTTGGCCAGGTGGGGCCTTTTTCTGTTATTTTCTAGATAGACTTTTGCTTATCCATCGAAGACTTTTTGCTATTTTTGGCCTTTTCCGCTGCAGTGGCCTTAATGATGCAAGACACTATGAAGTGACCAGCCTGCTTCCCTCATACTCCAGCCATTAATCCTTATGTATTAAAAACCTTCGTTGTATGTGGGTTAGTGCAGACTAACTACAGTGGTTGCTTACTATACTCCTAAGTGGCATGCGTACACTAGTTATTGGAAGCTTCTAATGGATCATGAGGTCAGTGCACTCATGGGTGTGGTTGACGAGGATATTTGGAGCGAAGCTGTTTTATTCACCTCGATGGATGAGATGAGTAGGGGTACAAGCATTAATCCTACACCCGTGGTTGGAATTAAACTACCACTTGTGACTTCAACGGAGTTCCCTATGCAACTTAACACTTTCTCGGAGCATAACCACCACATTTGTCGGGCTTCTACGTCTTTTACAAACGAAAGTATGGTCCCTACTCTGTATTCTGGTGTGAAGGCGTTAGGAACTGCACTAAGCTTAGAGAAAAATATATTGGAGTGAAGGAAAGTCAGACTTCTCTAGAGGCTAGAATGAACCCCTCTGGAAGGTCGTCACTAAACCACAGGGGGGGCGGAGTTTCTTGAGAGATCAAGGTCTTACTATCCGCAGAGAAAAAGTGTGGAAACCCAAAAGATGAAGAGAAGGATGGTTATGGGAGCAGATGTAGGGCTTGAGGAGTCCTACAACCTTGCACTTTGCGCCTTGATAGGGATGCTATCATACCGCTCCATGTGTACTCAGCATATCTCCGACTAGATGCAGAATACTTGGGTTCCATTGCTGGGGTATTCTCCATAACTTATGTCATTTCCAAGAGGCTGGTATAGATTTATTTTTAAAAACTCGGAAGACTCTCTTTTAGTCTTAGAGAATTTTTGGGTTTTTGAGGGTAGCAGTCTGATGCTAAAACGTTGGTGAGTTTGCTTTGACCCTGTCTTGGAGTATTTTAGCTTTGGCCACCTATGGGTACTCTTACCAGGCCTACTCCTACAACTTTAGAATGCCAAGGCGTTGGAGGCTATTGGCAATGAAGTCGGTCATTTCATCAAGGTGGATGAGTTGTCCCTACAATTGCCTTATAAATGTATGGTTCAGGTTCTAGTTAAAATTGATATACATGTTGGCCTTCTGGAGTCTCTTGAAATAGAATGGAGGGGTTTCAACATGAAGCAGAGATTGGACTACCTGGGTATCCCATTTTGGTGCACACTCTGCTGAAGAATGGGGCATTTAAGAAGGGATTGTCGGCACACTATGGTGGAATCAGCCTTGGAGGATACTATGATCGAGAAGTTAGATGAGCATTTTTATCCAGGAGTGGACTCACAAGACTTTGAAGACTCCACACCGACGACAATGGAGACCAATTCTTAATAGTTTAAAGATACCTTTGTGGTTAAGTTAAAACTCCACTTCCCTTCTATTTATTTGTCATTATCGGCTTGGGAACGGGACCATTTGGATAGCTCTTATTTGTCGAACTTGGTAACTTCTCCTATTTCCCCTCCCGGGAAAGGTTCTTTATCAGAACCTTTAGTTTTAGTGTCCTTAGAAGGTAGGGAAGGGACTCAAAATGTTCACTTACCCATCTTGGAGCTAGTGACAACTCGAGAACCCACATATTCGCCACTTGAGGGAACCAAACTATGGTGATCATTCGCTTGATAGAGTGCTAACTACCCTGGTTCCATCCTACAAAGAGGCCTCTAGTCCCATTCCTCTACCTACTTATTTGGGGAGGGAAGTTACCTATAGAGTCGGGTCTAGTGGTGATCATGGGGTGGAAACCAGTGAAGGGGAGGGAATTGGGAAATATTTTGCATGGTCAAGAGGTTTGGGGTATGAATTCTCCCTCATCAAAACTAGGAGTGCACGGAAGAAAGTCGGGACTAACTCTACAGTTTTTGCACAACATCTTACATCCAACATTGATCTTGGGGCGCTTAGAGGCATGAAAGCCATAGAAAGGGCCAAATCATGGTACTCATCTCCTTAAATTTCATAGGGGAAGGAGGACCCCTTAAAACTATATCCCTACATAGATTATTCACAAAAACACTTCCAGACATTATCTTCCTGCAAGAAACATTGGTAGCCGAGGAAAAGGTTAGACTCTTCATGTACTCTCTCCATCTTGAGTGGTTGATCTGTGATGTCATCTCAATAGGGAAGTCTAGGGGACTTCTGGTGACCTGGGACCCAAAAAAAAATGATTTAGTTCCCTTCTTAAGTTGTGGTGACATTTTTGACAGGTACACGCTTAGAAGATAAAAAATTGATCACTCTATTAAATGTCTATGGCTCGTGCACAGAGAGAAAGTTGTTTTAGGAAAAGGTGGATGGTAGGGGTATGCTAGCTCACAGAGATATGATCATAGTTGGTGATCTAAATTTTATGGTCAGTGCAAAGGATTTATGGGGTGACTCGACACATTTGGACCTATTGGCGGATTTTTTTAAAGATCTCTTTTTAAAAAATTAACTAGTTGAAATCCTACCAGTTGATGCGGTTCCTACGTAGCGCAATGGAAGGACTAGACGGGATGAAATCTCATAGATACTTGACAAGTTTTATGTCTCAGAGGACCTCATTTCCACCACTGGGAGATACCGGTCCTCGGTAGCTTATCCATATGTTTCTGATCATGCTCTTGTTCTTTTACAATTGGGTTTTAACACAAATTATGTTGCTCATCCTTTTAAATTAAATTTGTTATGGTTGCGAGATGAAGAGTTTTCCATGTTAGTACAAGAAGTGTGGAATGATCCTCTTTTTTTTTAGGAAGTCGGGGCACAGAGGAGATTAGTTGGGAAAGTAAAACAGCTAAAACATCAGGTTAAGACATGGGAAAAAGAAAAAATGTTACAGAATCAATTAGTCTTTAAAAAGATTGAGGGGGATTTAGATTTTCATTACAAGCAGAAGTCAAAAGGTTGGTCGAGCATAGAGTCGGATATCCATCTAAAGACTCTAGAGACAAAACGAAATAAGTATCTCCTAGCAGAATAGGAGCTATGGTGTCAGAGGAGCAGGGCAATATGGATCAAAATTGGTGACAAGAATAACAAATGTTTTCATCAGTTTGCAAGTCACACAAGGAACAACAAGCACATTTGGGAGATCAAGGACAAAAACGGTATGGTCCACACAGGTCAGGAGGCTTTGAAGAAAGAAGCTACTAGATTTTTCAACAGTTTCTTTGAGGACATGGTACAAAACACCATCGTGAAACAAGTTGCCACAATAAGATTCTATCCTCGCCTATTCAATGAAGAGGATGTTATTTCTCTTGAAAAACCTTGTACCATAGAGGAAACTCGTGAGGTTCTAAAAGGTTTTGCAAAGGAAAAGAATCCATTGCATGATGGGTGGATGGTTGAATTTTTCATTCATTTCTTCAATTTGGTCGAGAAATATTTGTTGGAAGCAGCTGAAGAATACAGGAAACGAGGTGAGGTTATCAAATCCCTCAATTCAACTTTCATATCATTAATACCGAAATTCAATAAACCCACCTCCTTTGGAGATTTTAGACCGATCACGTTGTGCAATTTATGTTATAAAATTATTGCAAAACTCATTGCAATAAGGATCAGACCTATTCTTTCTCGATCCTTATCTGATGAAAAAATGGGGTTTCTAAAAGGAAGACATATTCTAGATTCAGTTGGCACATCCCAGAAGTGGTATAGATTTATTTTTAGAAACCCAGAAGACTCTCTTTTAGTCTTATAGAAGTTTTGGGTTTTTGAGGGTAGCAGTTTGATGCTAAAACATTGGCGAGTTTGCTTTGACCCTGTCTTGGAGTATTTTAGCTTTCGCCACCTATGGGTACTCTTACTAGGCCTACCCCTACAACTTTAGAATGCCAAGGCATTGGAGGCTATTGGCAATGAAGTCGGTCATTTCATCAAGGTGGATGAGTTGTCCCTACAATCGCCTAATAAACATATGGTTCGGGTTCTAGTTAAAATTGATATACATGTTGGCCTTCTGGAGTCTCTTGAAATAGAATGGAGGGGTTTCATCATGAAGCAGAGATTGGACTACCTAGGTATCTTGTTTCGGTCCACACTCTGCTAAAGAACGGGGCATTTAATAAGGGATTGTCAGCACACTATGGCGGAATCGGCCTCGGAGGATACTATGATCGAGAAGTTAGATGAGAATTTTTATCCAAGAGTGGACTCACAAGACTTTGAAAACTCCACACCGGCGATAATGGAGACTAGTTCTGAACAGTTTAAATATACCTTTGTGGTTAAGTTAAAACTCCACTGCCCTTTTATTTATTTGTCATTATCATCTTTGGAACGGGACCATTTGGATAGCTCTTATTTGTCGAACTTGGTAACTTCTCCTATTGCCCCTCCCGGGAAAGGTTCTTTGTCAGAACCTTTAGTTTTAGTGTCCTTAGAAGGTGGGGAAGGGACTCAAAATGTTCACTTACCCATTTTGGAGCTAGTGACAACTCGAGAACCCACTTATTCGCCACTTGAGGGAACTAGCATCGTTCATGGGTTTAGAGAACCAAACTATGGTGATCATTCGCTTGATAGAGTGCTAACTACCCTGGTTCCATCCTACAGAGAGGCCTCTAGTCCCATTCCTCTACCTACTTATTTGGGGAGGGAAGTTACCTATAGATCCGAGTCTAGTGGTGATCCTGGGGTGGAAACCAGTAAAGGGGAGGGAATTGGGAAAGATTTTGCATGTTCGAGAGGTTTGGGGTATGAATTCTCCCCCATCAAAACTAGGAGTGCACGGAAGAAAGTCGTGACTAACTCTACAGTTTTTGCACAACAT
>WSFP011358040.1:0-33779 GCA_009831015.1 Picea engelmannii | reverse complement strand
GTATTCCTCCAAGTAGGTCAAACTTCATGAGTAAGGGGCTCCAACACCCTAGAAACAAGGGATTTTGTCTCCCTTTAAGTGCTACCAGCCAAGGATCAAGGGAAATTTTCCCCACCTACCTCCAAGAGTGCTCCCTGTGCATTAATGACCACTCCCAATCAACAATGATTGGAGATATAGGTGTAATGGGATGGAATCCCTCATTTATTCAATTCTCTCCTTGATTCAGGAAGGGAGGTCAAATTATCAATGTAGTATACCTAGGGAGGTAATATGGGGTACCTAGGGAGGTACCCAATGGGAATGTGGTTATGTATTATTAGTGGAAGTCATTTAATATATGAGAATGTAGTCATTCAATGTAAGGTGGACTAGGTCCACTATATTAATAAAGGCTCACTATGGTAGTTAAATGTAATAAATGTGAGAAGTCTCTCTAGAAGGTTCCTATGAGATATAGAGAGCTATATAAATAAGTGTAAGCAATGTAATGAGACATAGTGAATAATATTGTCATTGTATAAGCAATGATTTCTTGAGGAGTTTTATCCTTCCATAAGGATTAATATATGGTGTTACCCTACCTCAAGGGTTTTGTCTACATCTTGTGTTCATGTTCTAGTGAATGGTTTGGTTTATTCTTGGTTATTTATGAAGTTTATTTGCAGATCTACTAAAGTACTTAACAATTGGTATCATAGCACTTTCCTTGGCCAAATAAGGGAAGAATGTTTTTCTCTTCTTTTTTTTTCAGATTTTTTCTAGGGAAAATAAGAAAAAGGGCAGTGCACTTCATGTTCATATTTGAAGATTTATGAGATGAATTTGAAAAAAAAAATGGATATTTGAATTCCTCTCGGAAAAATACCCAATTTCCAAAAACAAATCATCCAAAACGGAGTTCGGGAAGTAAAGTTATGAGCATTTTAAATTCAACAGTTTTACAACGTTTTTCCAGAAAAAACCGCGATTTTCCGCAGTAAGTTATTTCTACACCCTAGTTTTTGTTGAAGATTTATTACAAGCATGATATTTTTTACTGGAAGAGATGATGGCCTTAGTATTGAAGAATTTATACAATTCACAATTCATTATGGAAAGGGCAGTGGAAATCTTTTGTAGACTGGGGTTTCAAAGGTGATGCTCTCATATGGTGGAAATCATTTCACCATTCTAAGTGGATTTCACTTTATGAGGAAGCACTTGAAAATTTACTTTTAGACAAGTGGTCTCATACAAAGAGTAAGGATAAAGACATCACCAAGGGTTTATTTTCATGTGGAAAATCTATATTACAAGTTCATGGTTGTATTCATACAGAAAATGCCATTGTTTCTATTAACCCTAGTTGCAATTTTTTTTTTATCAATATTCAGTTGGTTAATAGATTGCAAGTTCTGACAAAGAATATTCAAAGCATATAGGTTGCAGATGAAAATGTTAAAATTTTTAAATATTTGAAGCTCAGTGTGGATAAATATGTGTTGCATTCAGATTTTGAGGCTCTAGGTATGGGTGATGAAGACATTGTTTTGGGATATCCTTGGATATAATCAGTGGGTACCATTAATATTAATGTGCAAAAGAAGTTTCTAAAGCTTTGGTACAAGAAAAAAAAAATTACATTGCGGGATGTGTCTCTTAGTAAGAAAGATGGGCCCACGGAAGCTAGCAAAGAAGTTATTGTCGAGTCTGAAGTTGAATCATAGGCAGAGTCTACATAAGGAGATGAAGAAAAAATACATGAAGGACATAATCAGGAAGCTAAGGAGGTCATTGACTCAAAGGCGCAAAGTGTTGAAGATTTCAAGAAAAAAGAACATATTCCTACAGTTGTTGTATATCGCCATACACATCATATAGACACACAACCGTCATCAATGAAAGGGTGTGTGAATCAACACATTTATGCAGCAACAGGGCACTAGAAAGGAAACCGATCAAGAGGTGCATGGAGGACTATCGACACTATGGGAAGAGCTTAGGCTACAAAAACAATCCCATGGAAACACCGACATGATGTAGAGCAAGATCAGGGTGTCAATGCAACAAATGAACATCATGTTCGACTTCTATTGGGATGGATGGATGGTCATACTTGGTACCAGTTGGCTACATTGCTTAGCTGGTCATATTTTATGGTTTATTCTCATGTTTCGAGGATGAAACATGTGAAGGGGTATGGAATGTAGTATACCTAGGGAGGTAATATGGGGTACCCAGGGAGGTATCCAATGGGAATGTGGTTATGTATTATTAGTGGAAGTCATTTAATATATGAGAATGTGATCATTAAATCTAAGGTGGACTAGGTCCACTATATTAATAAAGACCCACTATGGTAGTTAAATGTAATAAATGTGAGAAGGCTCTCTAAAAGGTTCCTAGGATATAGAGAGAGCTATATAAAGAAGTGTAAACAATGTAATGAGACATAGTGAAGAATATTGTCATTGTACAAGCAAGGATTGCTTAAGGAGTTTTATCCTTCCGTAAGGATTAATATATGGTGTTACCCTAACTCAAGGGTTTTGTCTACATCTTGTGTTCATGTTATAGTGAATGGTTTGGTTTATTCTTGGTTATTTTTGAAGTATATTTGCAGATCTATTAAGGTAATTAACACTCAAATTATATATAGACCTCTAGTCTAGGAGAGAAGAGGGAGATATATAGAAATTTTTTGGAGAAGTATTGTATAGGGACTTTTTGAATACTTTTGTTGAGAAATCATAGCCTTCTTGCTCTTGATGTATAACTGATATTTATGAAATAGAGATGGTTTTATTTTCAGTCCATTAAATTTTGTTTTAGGCTCCTTGTGCTTCTTGGGTAGGGCCCATTCAAGAGGGATCAAGGACCCTGCTACAATTTATGTAGTTTTAATGCATGTTTATATATCATTTTATTCTCCCTTGAAGTTTAATATAGCTTTTCATGATTAATTCCATCTTTTGTTAAAGTTATCAATGATTATCTAGTCACAACAAGTATCCTATAGAAATGTTCAATATCCTCTTGGAGCACTCTTAAGTGCCTCCCAAGGCCAAGAACCTTATATTCACTTCATTTATTTATAGTATATCTTTGTTCATGCTTGTAAAGACTTGCACTACAATTTTGAACTTGATTTTGCTCTCTAAAGGAGTTTCCTGTAGAAATATCCTATAAACTTATTTCAACTTCAGATTTTGACTTAGACTTATCTTTTTTTCATGAAAGCATAAATAAAAAATAAAATGACATTTAGATTTTTATTGATCAAATGGTTATACAATTATCTTTTTTTATCCATGCATTAGTGTAGCTTTACTTCAGTTACAACTTTATGTCATAACTTAGATTGAATTCATATTTTTGCTCTCAGTTTTATCTTCTTGATTCAACATTCCTTACTAACATTATAATAATTTATTTCCATGCAATCTATATTAGTTGTGACATCATATTGGATTGTTTCCTTCAAGCAATAATTTAGAGCTACTTTTTGCCAAATTATTTTCCTGCACATTTTCATCCTTTGATCAGTCCCATACCTTTTCTTCCGACAAGTGAATGTTGCATACATAGTGCATAGAACCTCTTAAGTTTGTATGAAACTTGGGTTGGAAAATTAAAGTAGGAAGCCAAGGGTACAATAAATTATTTCTTCTATTCTTAGGGCCATCACTTTTTGGCGCCGTTGTCGAGGAGGTGCTAAAGTCTACATGTTATTTTCTTTTTGTTTTATTTTGTGTGACCTAGAGAAGTAAAAAAGGACACCTCAGTCACAAATCCAACTTAACTATAGAATTTATGTATTATTTTGACACAGGGGAAGACCCAGGGTTCAACGCTACAACAGCGCACCAAAAAAACCTTAACTACCTGCCCTTTCGGCAACACCTGCGAAGCAGATGAAGTCTCACCCGAGGTAGAAGTAGGGGTGGTTGCAGGACTCGGATGTATGAAACCTTATCTGGGACACAGATATGTGATTATAACACCTTATCAAAGCACTTAGCAATTACAGTTCATCAGTATTAAACCCACATCTACTTCGCAGACAAAACCCTAATTACAGAGCATCGCAGTATTCAACCAGATCTAGTATGTTCAAGCACTAAGCACATCCACATAGATTAGATATAGAATTCATCCACATTATTAAGCATGTAGCATCAACAGATCTATCTATCATTCATCTATATCAAAGAATCTAAACAAGTAAACACATCAATACATTGCATAAAGAAACCATAACACAAGATATACATGGTTCACCCCCACCCTAGGGCTACGTACACCAATGCTTCTTCTCTTTATTATCTTTTGTCAAGCTTATTACATGCACAAAGCATCAAAACACTACTCCGCATAGGATAGGATATCTGTGCACACTTCGCCAGATCCTCCTTTCCCAAGTAGATCTAGGCACATAGACTTACACAGTCTGTGCACAAAGCACTACAGATGACTTGCACTTAGCTCTGCAAGTCTTAATCACGTCTTCTTGCACATATCCAGTACTAGAACTCAACCACCAGTCACTACTTAAATCACATAGTCTTCTATTTATACATTACAAAATAGGACTAAGCATGGGTAAACCCATGGGTCAACATTCCCATACCTATTACATAGCCCAAAAACACAAAAATCCCTAAAAAGGGGTTGATATCCCACGATATCCGATTTGTCTTGCACTCTGCCTTCAACATCCTTTCAAAGTCCCAAAAATAGGTCAAACATGAACAAGGATCCTCAAACTTGGTCAAGGGCCAACAAGCCCCCAACACTCACCTATGACTCGTCCCGAGTCACTCTGATCTGGGTAATTTTGCCTCAAAATCCTCGAGGTTGGCTCGAGCTACTTCGACTTATTGTTGTGCCATGGCATCCTTCTCAACAAAATCTTGGATAACAACTTCGTTGACAAGTCCCTCTAGGTGTTGTTCAGCTGCAGTGATGACTTGCTCCAGCTCTGCTCCTCAGCCTTCAATCTCTGAGAACAGTTGGAAAGCCTCATCCTATATAGGTTGGAGTCTCTAAGTCACTTCCATGACTCTTCTCTGAATGGTGTGGACCTGCTATTGAGCAGTGCACTACTCTTGGGATCACTTCATCCTTTCAACAGCTGAAAGGGGCTTCAATTGTGCCTGTATTTTTTCTGCTTCCTGCTTCACCTCCTGGAGTCGTGACTCCAGTGCCTTCAGTTCTGGATTCTTAGTGAGTCGCTCATAATGATGGGCACTATGATCACTTAGTTGTTTACATTCCATGGAAAGGTCCTTTATTCTCTCAACTGTTCTTCGAGTCGTTGCTTCTCTTTGATCCCTCACATCCTACGAAGTGTTGGATACTGTTCGGAGCTCTAAGTCTGTTATTATTTGTTGTAGTTGTTGGATAGCTTCTGTGAGATGATATACTTGATGTTCAACTCGGTCTTCTACCTTAAGCTCTAAACCTGTCACAGAGTGAAGTTCTCTGTTGACTGCTTCTTTCACTTCAAGTTTCTCTATGAGAAACTATTCTTTTACTTGCTAAATCTGTGCTTTCTCCTCTTCAAAATTTGTCTGGAGAGAAACCTTCTCCTGCTCTGCAACTCGATGTTGTTCCACGACTACTTCTTGCACTTGCTTCAAGGCCTGGGTGGTTTGTTATGTTTCTTCCTGTGCATGACGAAGGCGATATTTGGTCGCATCAGCCAGTCGATAGAGTTGGGCTAGCTCATCTCCCAACTTTGGTTCTCCTGATGGTAGGGGCGCAGTGGAAACTGCACGACTAGACTGAAGGGCATGTTGTACCCCTTGAAGTTTGACCTCGATTCTTTCGTACATCTCCTCCTACTTGGATTCTTGTTTCTGTAAGATTTCTTACAAGTGTCATTTACAACTTCAATGATTAAGTCAAAGTCATCAACAATGAGCACAATTTGCATCTTAGTGAAGGTGGCTCTGGATTTCTTTCGAGACGAGGGTTTCATGGGAGAAACCTTCCTCTTCTTCAATGGATCGACCTCATCTCTAGGCGGTGATACTCCACCTTTCTTCTGTTAATCTTGTTTTCTATTTATCTCTTCTACTTCTTCATCACCCCCTCAACCAGGTGATACTGAAGAAATATTTTCTGAGGCATGGCTTAAGTCTTCGACTTCTTCAGTCTTCTTCCTTCTAATGGTTCCAGGTGTGTCATGTTATTTGTGAGTGGCCTTCGGGCTATCAATTTCATGATCATACATCTCTACAAGGTCAATGGGGATAAGTAAGTCTATTGAGCAATCCTTAGTTATCTCCTCATGGTCCTCTTCTGTGAGCTTGTAGTACAACTGAAGATCCTCCTTATGTTCATCTTCTCGCACAGTAATATAGATGAAGTGTCGATCTACGTGGAACTTCATGAGGGGTCGGAACCGTTTTAGGGTGTTTAGAGGCATGCGAGGTTCAGCTTCAATAGACCTCTTCAGTTGGAGATAATACATATGAAAAAATATGTTCGACTTCCATTGTTTTCCCATATCGCTCGAGTACCAGCGAGTGGTGAACTTTGTAGCAAGCGGCTCGAACGGCTTAATGTCTGGGAAGATCACACCTTCCAGCATCTCCCAAGAAATAAAATCTATGAGGATCAGGATCCAGCTGAAGTGGAACCCATAAACATGACCCTAAGCTTCATAGTAGTCTAATTCCAGCTGATTAACTAGGTACTTCACGCATTTCATCTGTAGGCCTTCTACGCATTTCCTCGCGAGGTCAACGACAAACCCTGTGACCTGCATGGGCCTATTCTTCATTACTAGCTTTCCTGCATTTAATTGGCATGCTAGGTGCACTACGCCATTCTATATGGAAGCTACCTTGTAGCCTCGCGTCCCCTTCTCAACATCGTCGTAGGTATCCTTGATCTTCTATGCTAATGCGTGATTTGTGGCTATCCCTGGATAGAAGTTCTGTGAGTCAGGTCCTTACATGCTCAATCCGGTGATCCTATGGATTAGTGTTGGATCGACTATAATACATTGGTCTAGCCATAAGTATCCGCCATGGTAACATGAGAGAAGGATCTTAACACAAACATTAACTTCCTGGTGCCTTCTGAAGTGTGGGATTTTCATTGCATTTAATAGGGTTTACTATGCGAGGTTCATTGTCCACAGCTGGGGGATTATTTTCAAGTTCTTCCCCTTTGTCCTAGTCAAGTATTTATACGGGGTGAGCATACTATGTTTCTTGCGGTCTCCTAGGTTGAAGTCGTTGAACTTCAACATTGTGATCTTGTCTTGCTGTGCTCTAACTGCATGTATCCCATTTGGGAGGTACGTAGTAACCATGGTGTACTCAAAATATCTCGGCACACTGTCATGACTCACCGCGTCGGCTAGAGGCAGGATGTAGTCGGGTAATATGGTTGAGATTAGCTTCGCATTTGCTAGGTCATCTCTGTGCTTGGTTCTCTTTTATGTGACAACTCCAGATGGTCTGGATCTGTGAGCGATTGGCGGAGAGGCTTGCACTCCTCTCTTCGAGGACGCTTGAATACTTGTAGACATTATTTTCTCAGCCATGAGATCGATGAGAACTTCTTCGACGATTTTCTTCATGGCGTTGAGCTCGTCCGACATACATGCTTAGATTGGAAGGATGAATGAGTGCACAAAAAAATAGAACTGGTGTCGATCTTACTAATCACAATGCGGTAGAAATGAGTTCTTTTTGATACAATTTGCAAAGTGTTCTTGGTGCAACAGTCGACAGAATAAGTAGACAACAATGTAACAGATCTTTCCAAAGGACAAGAGACCTTCATTAATTTAGTTTTTTCTGTTACAACACGGTCCCAACAGTCTGATGGTGAGCCTTCTGACCATAAATGTCGTTCTACCCATTCAAGGTTTCAGTCTAATGGTTATACTATTTCCAACGGCTATATTTTTTCTCCATGGAGAAGTGCCATGTGGCGTTGTTATGATATACCGGTGAAGTTCAAGTTTTGTAGATTTTCCTTCTGTGAAGTTCCCTTTTGAACCTTCTGTAACTTTTCGATCTTTTATCTCTTCTTGGTTAGTTTTCTAGCATGCTTTCCAGTTAGCTTCATCTCGGTATTCCTCTTTTCATTCTGATTCTTATCTCCTCTTAGCATATTAACTTCATGCTGTTGAGATTCTTTCCTAGGATTCAGGGGAAATACTTCTTCTTTATCAGGGGTAGCTACTTCAGTCTTCTATGAGTCTTCTTCTATTCTTTCAACTTCGACATCCAAGTTTCTAGTTCTAAATAGCTTCGATCTGTTCTCTTGTTCTTCAATCAAGTGTTCGTTCCTCCTAGTCACGAAATCTTTTAATTCTTGCTTCTTCTTCTCTAAGACTTCTTCTTCTTTCCTTCTAGCCTGATCCTTTTCAATCCAAGGTTTTCCTAGTAATATAGGAAATGGGGTTTTGTTCTCAATAAATTTAACAACCTCAAAATATTCTTCTGTCAAAGTTCCATGAGCACTCATAGATATCTAGGTAAGTCTTCCACATAGGGTTATCAACTTTCCTCTAAATAATCCTATTCCTCCTAATGAAGGAATCATAGCAGGCTTTCCTAAAATTTCTCAAGTTCTTTCTGTCATTATATTCACCTGTGTTTCCTCATCCACAATATAGTCAATGTCGAAGTCTCCTATTCTTACTTCTCTTTGCTCTTTCTCTTTTAAGATCTCTAATAGATTAGTATCTCTGTGGTCATTCAGGGTGTCTTTCATCTGTAATAGTACAATCTCTGATTCATTTTTGGGTTCTTCCATATTCTCAGTTTCTTGACCTTTCTTAGGGTCTACTTGTTCCATATTCATTCTTTCAAGTTTAGCAATCATTCTAGGGAAATCCAAAACTTCGTGATCCATAGCTTTACAACAAAGACAACTGGGTCTTATACCAGGGCATTCCTTAGCAAGATGTCCCGGTCTTCTGCAACTGTAACAAAGAGTTAATCCCCTATTTCTCTTAAATGACCCCAACCTTTCCTATACTACGCACTAGGATCACAATAGCTAACCTGTAAAAAATTCTTTCTAGGTTCCTGCATCCATTTATTAGTCCAAACATTCTTTCTATGCATAGGAATAACATATATTTCACTATTATTATCAGATCTACTCATATCAAATATTCTTTCTTCTAGCTGCACCCTAGTTTTTAGGCTAGGAAAAAAGTTATCAAACATACCTAGATCCATATTCTTGAAACAAAAATTTCCACTTATCTTACTTTCGACAGAGGACAAAGCTTCTGGATCTAAAAAATTTCACTATTCTTACCTCTATCAAAGCACAAAATTGTTCAGATCTTACCTCTTTTCTTTAGATCTTCCTCCTTCCTTAGCACAGAGCTTCGCAAGTCAAGCAACAAATCTATGCATAGAGCTTTCTTTCTTTTCCTCAGTTCACAACAATCATAGTTTTAGGTCAGATCTCCGCACAAAGATTCTTCTTCCTCAGTTCCCAACAATCATAGTTTCAGGTCCCGACAATGGAACCATTTGTTGGCATAGGGGTAGACCCAGGGTTTAATGCTACAACAACACACCAACAAAACCCTAACTACCGGGCCTTTCAACAACACCTACGAAGCAGATGAAGTCTCACCTGAGGTAGAAGCAGGGGTGGTTGTAGGAATCAGATGTCTGCAACCTTAGCTGGGACATAGATCTGTGATTATAACACCTTATCAAAGCACTTTGCAATTACAGTTCATCAGTATTAAACTAGAATCTACTTCGCAGACAAAACCCTAATTACAGAGCATCGCAGTATTCAACCAGATCTAGTATGTTAAATCACTAAGCACATCCACATAGATCAGATCTAGCATTCATCCATATTATTAAGTATGTAGCATCAAAAAATCTATCCATCATTCATCTATATCAAATCATATAAACAAGTAAACACATAAACACATCAATACATTTCACAAAGAAACCATAACACAAGATATACGTGGTTCAACCCCACCCTGGGGCTATGTCCACCAACTCTTCTTCTCTTTATTATCTTATGTCAATCTTCTTACAAGCACAAAGCATCAGAACACTACTTCGCATAGGACAATAGATCTGTGTGCACTTCGCTAGATCCTCCTTCCCCAAGTAGATCTAGGCACAGAGCCTTACATGGTCTATGCACAAAGCAATACAGATGAATTTCACATAGCTCTACAAGTCTTAATCATGTCTTCTTGCACATAGCCAGTACTATTACTCAACCACCGGTCGCTACTTACATCACCTAGTCTTCTATTTATACATTAAAAAATAGGCCTAAGCATGGGTAAACCCATGGAATGACATTCCCATGCCCGTTAAATATCCCAAAAACCCAAAAAACCCTAAAAAGGGGTCAAGATCCTGAGATCTCCGCTTCGTCTTGCGCTCTGCCTTCGACAACCTATCGAAGTCCCAAAAATAGGTCAAACATGACCAAGGATCCTCAAACTTGGTCAAGGGCCAACATATTGTAACAACCAAAGTGCTTTCAATTCATGTGAGTATCGATAGCTCCTTGTCACACCCTTATTTTTCATTATATATTAGAGAAAAAAAAATATTGTTTCACTTTCTTTTTTATTTCATGAATGACTATACCTAGTGATGCAAACCCCCAACCCACAGGCCGAGATCCTCTCATAGGATCGTTCAAATCTCCTTGATCCGAAGTGGCTCTTTCGGATCCCTTTCTGAACCTTCAACGAATCTATCCACGGGTCCTTCTGAAACCCCCTTATGCGAACAGGCACAAGGTACGAGATTAACCTCCAAACGACCACAACTGGCCCTGGCACAGGAATATTTTGCAACTCACAATCTCACGAGTTGAAGCATTGAGCTCTCGTGCTCTTTTCCTATGAAATCTCGAGATGCGATAGTTAGCGATAGTCTGACTTCCCTTCCACACTTCTCGCAACTCGCAACCTCATGAGTTGGAGTGTAGAGCCTTCGTTCTCCTCCTTTGTGAAATATCAAGAGGTGATAGGAAACTATGGGTTTACCCCCTCGATGTGTGAGAACACGCCACCTGTCACCCTTGTGGTCCCCACCTGAAAGATCTGCCATGTGTTGTATGAGCCTCGCTCAATCCGACGACCTACTTTATTTCGGGCTTCTAGGTATCAGGAGTTCAGAACTCTCGATCCCAAAATGATACCTCCATGGTTTCTCGATACCCAAAATGCCAAAATCCTGAAACTCCATGCCAATTCTTGTCGCAACTTGCGACTTTGGACTTTCATTCCACTGTTCTCAACTTCTTGTCGTCAGGATCCCCGAAATGTCGAAATGATCTGGCGGCTTAGACAGATAAAGATCAACGGTCGATGTGAATCTTAACACCAACGAAATGGACTCATTCAAACCTTATCTTCCCTACAACTCCTCTGGATCCTATGGTCGTGGTTTCGCGAATTCACCACAGAGAATTATGACCGTTCGTTCCTCCTTAACGGCTTCTGTGAAAAGAACCAAAGTTCTTCCACTAGAACTTAACTTCTGCGAGATGTTTTCAATCTCCACCTCCCTTTGGGTACTTTCATAGGTGTTAACCCTCCTGAGATTTCTCTGGCAACTTCAAACCTCGAAAGGACTCCAGCACACACTCCTTGTGGCAATCTATCAAATACTTCTGGGTATTTGATCTTTCGACTCTGTGCACTCCCCGCAATAGCAGTCCTTCAACTTTCAACCTTAGTTGATAAGTCCTAAGACTTCCAATAGCCTACGCACTCCTTTCATGACTTATGTGCTTCTCCTACACTTCTGCTGGAATGAGAACAACAGTAACCCTCCTGAACTTTCAGAGATAAACTCTGAAACCTTTGTCAACGCACTCCTTGTGGACGTTTCACTACACTCCTTGCAGGAACTTCTCTCACTTAGGAAGAGAAACAATTGAAACTCATTCTCTCCCTCTCTCTCAGATTTGAGACATTCAACACGAAACCATACATACACATAGTATTAAAGAAAATGCATAATCAGAGAGAATAAACAACTATAAGCATACCATTCAACATATGTAAAAATCATACATCATAAAACCATAAAATCTGATTCAAAGCTTCTTATATTAATTCAAGCTCATGTACATGGGTCTTTCTCTCATTCTCAGCTACGCTCTATTCTCCTGTGCTATGCTAATAATACAATTCTACAATGATACAATGGTGAGGGTGTCTTTACCCGTTTTCCCTCCTACTCTCTAAACTGTCTAATCTATAATTCAAATCTACCTACTTTCATTAACTATGCATAAATTCCTTAATATACTACAGATGAGAGCGAATCGCTCATGATCTTTTTACAATATGCAAGTACACTTCCCCTTAACCATTACATTAATGTTTCAAAAACATTCCAAAACGTGAAAAATGCATGTTGCGCTTTCCAGCTGTCTTTCGCCTCCACACTCGCTTGACTGCTTATGATGCTCCTGCATCACCTAGGGATTGGAAAGGAATATTTTTTCCAAAAACCCCACCACAAAAAAAAGTCCAAGAAATACGAAGATTGGTTCTAAAACACTAGAAATTTTCTTGGAAAGGGAAGCTAGAGAATTTGAAAATATTTCAGAAGAGGGATAATATCCTTCACCTCGTGCCATGGATGGTGAAGAAGAGATGGTAGAAATATTTGAGTTCCCTATTAGGGAATCCAATGGAAAGACCAAGATGAAAAACATTAATGCTTCTTCCTTACCTCATTTTCATCGGCTTGTTTCTGAAGATACTGACACTTTCTTGGTTGAGTTTGCAGTTATATGTAGGAAATATGATTATACCAGCAATGAAGAAAATATCAAACGTTTTCCTTCCACATTGAAGCATTCATATGTAAGATGGATTATGAGCTCGGAGGGAAATAGAATCACAACTTGGGATCAAATGAAAAATACCTTTGGTGAAAGATACAAAGACTATTTTAGAGCAAGAGATACAAGGGATGGAATTTTCAGAATGACACAAGGACCTGATGAATATATAGAATACTTTGAAGAGATAGTTATGTCATCACCATAAACATTTTTAGACAAGATCCAAGTCTCGGGAATTTGGCAAGAGATACATCGTCCTGGAAGCCTGATAGTTTGGAGAATTGATAATTTAGAGGACTGGGACATATATGGTGGCGTATGAATGGATATAGCAGAGGCGTAAAAGGTATAATTCGATAGAATGTCGATTATAAAACAAACCAGATCAATAGATGGAGCCCATATCGAGCAGTGAACTTGCACGAGACTTAACCATGTAAAGGTGGATTGGGAAAACCATTGTGGATTTTAAAATGTACGTGTGACGCCTCTAGAGATACATCGGGGTGAAAGGCAGGTTGCCTGAAACCACTTTCGCCAAAGCGTCGATGTCACATGTTTCAATATGTCAAATCAACCAGTCGTGGCATGGGTGACGGATGGTCAGAATCACCCTGTTTCACTCATTCGGCACTTCACAACCGTATGATGTCAGGTGAACGCCACCATATAACAAGCTCAAAATCTAATCATTTTAAATGGATTAGCCAAGCATGGTAAATCAACGCACCTATAAGTGAATCTGTTAGTGATTCGTGATTGGAACTCTATAACTACCGATTTTCAAGTATGGAGGCATCATCTCATCTATAAACGAAGTAATCTCCAATTTGCTCGACTCTCTGATTTTTGTAGGAACATTTCGGTGTCCACAAAATCGGGATACATGTACAAAGATATATCCAGTGAAACCGGTCATTTAGGAAACATGGAAGATTTACCTACGAGTAAGAAGGAAAGGGTAATTGCATGTATATTAGCGACTAAATTCCACACAAAACCTACTATAGACTCAGGATTGGAAGTCAGGCTAAATCCCATTATGAGGGATCTAGTCATCAAAAGGTGAGCTATAAAAGAAAAATGGAGCAAACGACAGAAGAAAGAAACCATAGCTGAAACGATTGAAAGTGTTGGAGAGAATCAACCGACCTGGTTGGATACTCTAAAGGAGGAGATTATTAATCTAAAATGAAATCTCAGGTGGAGATAAGTACATCCCAACAAGTTTTGGACAGATGGCGCCTAGATATGATGAACCTGTTCCGAACACTCCCTCTAAAATAGGGTAACGATTGCTATAAATCATTCCTCCTTGTAACTTATATCTAGTCTTAGAACGATGAGAAGTCTGAACGTTTCGAATTCCATGAAGAAAAATTCTCTCTATATATATTATCTTGAGGATATAGAAAGCATGGAGAAAAGAGGAGCCTTCCCTCTATGCAGGAAAAACTTTTGTAAATTTTGGGGCTAGAATGAATATATAAATGCAGAGGCAGATTTTGGATTGTTTATGAAAAGATTCTAATTGACAGTGATATGAGTCTTGTTTCCCTCTCATAATATGTATTTCCTTTAATAATACATTTCATTTACACTTCTTTCTATCTAAATTGGATATTTAGAGGCCCAAAATTCATTATTTGATGCTCTCGGCTTAGCAATTTAGATTGTGTTTTCTTTCTTCTTAACTTATTCAGAATTCATCTTCGTAATGCTCTGATGTAGTTATGTGTTTCTTTTTCCTTTGATGTCATGAAAAATTTTCAGATATAAACTTAGACTTACTGCCTGATTTAGCCTTTTGTTGGCCCTTGGTTATGGAAGGAAGTGAAGAACAAGGAAGAAAAGGTAAAAAGTGAACTTTGCGGGAGACACAGTGACTGTCACTGGGTCGAAGTAAGCAAAAGAGCATAAAAGATGGAGCAAAGTTCGGAAAAACAAGTCGTTGGACGAGAGGATCAAGGATGATAGGTAAGAAAGGAATATGGATCAAGGATAGCTCAGCAAGTGGAAAAAGCAATCACTAACACCGTGCAGGAAGAAAGGAAAGACAGGCTAGCGAAGCCCGGGAAAAGCGGGTCAAGTTGACCTAGGGTTTTAGACACCTAGGGTTTTAGTATTTAGGGTTTTGGCACCTAGGTTTCAGCCTAAGGCTATTGGTGAGATATTGTACTGTATAAATAAGGGTTAAGAGGACCTGGGTTATTGTTATTATTGTTGTTTTGGTACAATATTGTTGATGATCTAGCTATAGTATTGAGAGGGAGAAGTGTTGAGAGAGAGAGAGACTTCTGGTATTGTAAGATATTTTGTTGTGTGCTAAGATTAGTCCTATAGCTAGGTGTGCGAGAGGGGGAGAGAAAGAGGGAGAAGAGAGAATATCTGCTAGTTGAGAGCACATACCAGAACTGTATGCTTTACCTTAATAAATCATAAGCACAGTTATGTGGATGTATCCCTAGAGGGAGGGTGAACCACGTATATTTGTTGTTATGTATGTGATTGATGCCTTGATCTCTGTCATTGTTATATTGTTAGTTTCATTGTTGTATTAGATCAAATCTATGAAATGCGCAGGGTAGATCTAGCTTGAGAAGTGATATATGCACATTGTGTTGCTTTTGTGTTATATCCACTTGATATTCCCCTAGTTGTAGACATATCTGTCCTACAACCCCCTCATAGATTCTTTAGGTGAGACTGCATCTGCTTTGCAGGTGTTGCTGAAAGGGATAGTAGCTAGGGCTTGTTGGTGCGCTCTTGGAGCTGAACCCTGGGTCTGCCCCTGTGCCAACAAATGGTTCTGTTGTCGAGACAGGAATCTTCATGAGGGAATGTCAAGGTGGTTCCCATCGAAGACATATATTCAAAATTGGATCGAAGATCAAGAGAGGGACTTCACTGAATCGCAGAACAAGAACCCTAAGTTGAGTACTGAATATTGGCTACAAAGATACATCTTCACCGACATTCACGAGATATTCTTTGGAGGAATCCACCAGGAGTTGTTTAAGTTGTTGGCTACGTTATCTGATACCCAGTTTGAGATCAGTCCTAGATCCCTTGTGGTGTGGACTCCAGCGCTGATCATTGGTTTGATAGTACCATTGGAGGGTATATCACCGATTTTGCTGTTGACAGAATATAATCGTATAGCCAAGCTGAGAGATACTTTTTCAAAGGACCCAGAGGAAAAAAATTTCACTTTCTGAAGCTGAGAATCAAGATGTTGTTGCTTGAAAAGAACTTCTTGAATATATAGTAGATCGGGTGGATTTGAAAAGGCTAATGTTCAAGAACTCAGACAATGACAACGACACAGAAGCTGGACATATGCACAATGGAAGAGTATTTCGAGGGGTTCACCTTGAGAGCCTCTTTAAGAAAAAATATGGAGAAGAAGGTTTCTACAGTGGAGAAGAGGCAAATCTGACAGATGAAGAACATTCATAACCCGTGGGGCCAGAGGAAGAAGCAGCTAAATAACTTCGCTGCAACGAGCCACAAACCTCATGAACTGCTCAGAATATTGAAGTAAGTAATATCAATCATCATGTTGTTTCAGAAATGCTAAGTAATCAGAACATTCCAAATCACCAGAGTCCACAGAGCACTATTACTAGCAGTTCAGCATCCACTCAGACAGGAAACCTAGGCAACTTCATGGGAGATGAGATGAGGCTTCCTATCTTTAGAGGAGATGGATCTGAATATCCTGATCAACATTGTTTCCTATGTGAGGCCATATGGAACATTAAAAATATTACCGACAAAGATGTTAAAAGAAACCAGTTTAGCACTACACTGAGAGACGACACGTTGAGATGGTACATGAAGCTTGTCCAAGCGCAGCCAAATCCATTGAATGAGATCAAGAACGAGATGATTGCAGAATTTAAGAAACCTAAATTGGAGTCACAATGTATTACAGAACTGAAGGAGATTGAGCAAAAGGTAGCCAAACCTGTTTGGGAGTTCGATCAGAGATTCAAGACCCTTACAGGGAGATTGACCTTTAAGATCTTGGATGAGAAGAACAAGGAATGGTTCATCGCTGCCCTATTACCACATATCATAGTTCCCTTGATGCAGTAGAAGATTGCTTCACATGAAGAAGCATTGGAAATCGCCATGAAGCTTGAATAAACCCTTATGGGAGAATCCATCTCAGGTATGAGTCAGATCTTGAGTCAGCTAACTAGTTTGTCTCTACAGATTGAAGACATGAAGAAAGATAAGGGAAAAGACAAAAGGGAAGACATCTGGTGTGTCAGATGCAGATCAGAAGGTCATGACAAGGAAGACTACCCTCTATTTAATGAATACTTGGCCTCGGGAGCTCTGAGCCCCTTGAAGCAAGTCACATTACCTTGGTGCAAAGTATGCAGGAATCAACATCGCCCTGGTGAGTGCTACTACATGCAGAAATACATTCATACCCATAAAAACTTGTATTTCACATTCTGTAAATCAATAGGGCATGATGATAGAGATTGCAAAGTTTACGATCTCATGCATGAAAGATCAAGAGACATATACAAGATTCAAGGCGAATTACATCAAGAAGGAAACAATGTGCAGTATAACTCCCCAGGGAGAGGAAACTTTAACCCTCACGGTGGATACATAGGACGAGGAAGAAGAGGAGGTATGGGTCGAGGCCAATGACAAATAATCTATTATAACTGCATGCAACCAGGACATATGGCAAGGGACTGTTAGAACCCTTGTACCACTTGCAGTTATTGTAACTCCTTTGAGCATGTCATTGAGGATTTTCCAGTATTGCTAGCTAAGATGAAGGAGAAATGAGGACCTCAGTAGAACCCACAAATACAACTGATCAAAGAAGAACCCCGTAGAGATGATCCTAGAGTCACTGTTATTACTCGAGGAGGCGCTGCTACAGGACATGATAGAGTGACCCAAGGGAAGATTGCAGAAGACTCAGGAAACAAAAAAACTGTAGAAAAGACCCAGATCTTTGATGCAAAGAAAGAAAGTCAAATCTTTGAGGAAGCAAGTCAAGAGTTCAAAGAATATCAAGGCTCTTCATAAAAAACACGACCAAAAATAAAATAATATGGAATGCCTCAGGCATTCGATCAATCTGCTTTACCAAAATAAGGAAAAGAGGTAAGCAAACTCATGGAATTTCTATGCACTTGTGTTAAGTTAAGATAAAAGCATTGTACACGAGTTGCAGAACTTAATCAAACAATATGAGATAGGAAGAATAGACCCCCTACTGAGCAAGGCAGTGCACCAAATCGGTAAGAAGAGAAGGACAAATAAAGAATTACACTTGAATTCTCAAATAGGAGAATGTGATATAGACTATGTGGTCCTCGACTTAGGGTCGGAGGTCAATGTCATGACGAAGCAAACTTGGGCACTCATGGGAAAACCTAATATGATATATTCCCCTATCAGCAAGCTATCATCCCATTTGGATGACTGGAGCATGTCCCTGTGGACATCGACGGAGTTAGAACCTTTGCATATTTTGAGGTAATTGAAATTGTTGATGATAGCTTCCCTTACCCTACATTGCTAGGAATTGATTGGGCCTTTGACAATTCTACTATTGTTGATTTAAAGAAAAGGAGTATGACATTTTAAAGAGATGGACTTCGGGTCATTGCACCCTTATATATAGATGAGGTTCAGTGATACACAGAGCCCATCAGATAATAAGACCACGCATACGAACTGGAAAACATCTACAAACTGAAAACCAGACAGCAGGATTACATCAACCCTATGGCCGATGGAAATCTGAGTTGGAAAAGTGACAACGCATGTTCATCAGATTCAGAAGAAGCATTGGAGAACTAGAAGAACCAGATGTATGAAGTATCTACCAGAAGATGTGCTAGATTAACCAGAGAAGTTCGCTGGATCGGCACAACAGTCAACACTTTACCCACATTTGACGGCCTGAACCCTTTAGAAACCTTCCTATCATATTTTGAAACAAATGTACCAACACAACAAAGATTGTTGGCAATGGATGAGGCCTTGAAATACACACTAGAAATATGGGGGATGCATGAAAGAGATATCACAGACTGGACACAATGCCAAACCTTGATGACAACGCGGTTCTCAGCACAAGCAGTAAGTTGCGTAGTAAGGTATACTGGTCGAAGTTTCCCAAAGGACCATGTGCAAAGTTGTGAAGAGGCCTAGAGTGACATTCCTCGATAACAATGGGTGAACAAATTCATTAAAACACTGGATACGACCCCCATCAATTGGTACCTACAAGTGGAGCTGCGCCTCGTCACCATAGATTGGGAAGGTATGACTCAAAATTTTGTAACTAATTTTTTATTTGAAAGTGAATATCCTTCAGTATACCAAGAATTACAAATTGTGAGACATAAATTATTTGAGGAAGCATCTATCCTCCCTATGGAACAAGAAGAGGACGAATGGACTGTGCCTCTCCAAAAATTGCAGAGTTTCTACAACATCAATGTCGATGATGATGATCATCCGAGGAAGGTGAACATCATTGAGACAGAAGGCCAAAGAGATGTGGAGGGACCATGAGCTGAGCTACCATTTATTGGTCAGCCAATCAAGATAAAAAAATGTCAATATTGGAACAGAGGAGACACCAAAGTTTGCAATGTCGGAGATTATGGGGATGTTGCTACCATTGACAAGATTACAGAGTTGTTGCACGAATATCAAGACTTGTTTCTGACCAAGTTCACTGATATGAAGGGTATCAAAGGACCTATGGGAGAGATGAGAATACCTTTGAAACCAGGTGTGAAGCCAATCAAGCAAAGACCCTACAGATTGAATCCAAAATACAAGGAAAAGGTGAAGATTGAGCTTGACAGAATGCTGGAAGCAGGGATTATTGAACCCGTCGAAGAATCAGAGTGGATCAACCCTATGGTGGTACAAGACAAGAAGATAGGAGAAATAAGGATATGTGTGGACCTCAGGAAGTTGAATGATTCCTTTCTGCATGACCCTTTCCCTACACCCTTCACTGATGAAGTATTAGACAACGTGGGAGGCCAGGAGGTATATTCTTTTACAGATGGATTTTCAAGATACCATCAGATCCAGATTGCTAAGGAGGACCGCCAAAAGACCACGTTCGCCACAGAATGTGGATCCTACCAATATACAGTGATGCCATTTGGACTGAAGAATGCACTAGCCATATTTTCCAGGGTGGTGGTCAAAGCGTTCAAAGAATTTTTGCATAAATTTTTAGAAGCATATTTTGATGATTGGACTATGTTTAGTTTGTTGAAAAATCATATTGAATGTCTAAGGCTAATGTTGGATAAATGCAGGCAGTGTCAAATTGCTTTGAATTTGAAGAATTTCATCTTCTTCTCACTATTTGGAGTGTTATTAGGCCATATTGTATGCAAGCAGGGCTTGCTGGTTGATCCATCTAAAATTGCAATTATAGTTGATTTTCCACCTCCTACTTCATTCAAACAACTGCGCACTGCGCTAGAACATATTGGATACTACAGGAAATTCATTAAATGCCATGCCCAAATCACAACACCGATGGAGAAGTTGTTGAAGAAGGACTGTTAGTTTGGTTGGACAGACGAATGCGAGCAGATCTTTGACATGTTGAAACAAAAGATGGTCACTGCGCCCATTCTGATTTTTCCAAATTGGAACAAGGAGTTTCATGTGCATGTCAATGCTTCTTCTATTGCATTGGGAGCAGTACTGGCACAACTGGGAGAAGGGTAGATCGACCATCCGTTAGCTTTTTCTAGCAAGAGAAGGACTAGCCATGGTGTATGCGCTGCAGAAATTTCTCCACTACTTGTTGGGAGGACACTTTAAAATGTTTATAGATCACTCCACGTTGAAATAACTGGTCAAAAATCCAGTGTTGGAAGGTAGGATATGCAGATGGATTCTGCTATTTCAAGAATATGATTTTGAAATCATAGTTAAGCCAAGAAGAATGAACAAGGGCCCTGACCACCTGTCGAGGTTGGAACATGGAGAAGAGCCCGCTAGTTTGGAGGATACATTGTTGGATGCACAACTACTCGCCATTAGAAATATTGATGACCACTTCGCAGACATTTTCCAATTCCTCTCAACAGGAATGACACCTAGTGAGTTTATAATTCCCCAGAAGAAACAACTAGTTGTGCGCGCTGCAGAATTTTCACTAATAGCTGGTAAACTATACAAAATGGGACTTGATGAGATACTAAGGAGATGCATTATGGAGATAGAGTGAGCATGGATCCTTGCAGAAGCTCATGAAGGCATCGTTGGAGGACATTACGCAGGGAAAGCAACTTCCCAGAAGGTTCTGAGAGATGGCCTTTGGTGGCCTACCTTACACAAAGACGATAAGGATTATGCTAGAGCTTGTGATGTGTTCCAGAGAGTTGGAAAACCATCACGAAGAGATGAAATTCCATTAGCACCACAAATGACCCTACAAGCATTTGAAAAATGGGCCATTGACTTCGTGGGACCTATAAACCCACTAGGAAAGCGCACAGGAGAAAGGTATATCATTATTACGATAGAATACTTAACCAGATGGGCCAAAGCCAAAGCAGTCAGGGATTGTAGTACAACTACAGCTGCGCAATTTATATTTGATGACATAATAACTAGGTTTGAATGACCCAAGATCCTTATGAGCGATCAAGGCACACACTTCATCAACAAGACTATTGAAGCCTTGACTGAAGAATTTGCATTCCACCATCAGAAGAGTACACCTTACCATCCACAAACAAATGGGACAGTTGAAGCATTCAACAAGATATTGGAGATAGCCTTGACAAAAATTTGAAGTGTGAATAGGGATGACTAGGATCTAAAGGTGCCTTCCTTACTATGGGCCTATCGAACCACTTGCAAGAAATTAACAATGAAGACCCCTTTCAAATTTGTTTATGGTCTTGAAGTTGTTTTCCCGATGGAATACTTAGTGCCAAGATTAAGTATTGTTGCGTTTATAGACATGGACGATACTGGCGCTGTTCGCGAGAGTCTTGCACAGATGGTTGTACTGGAAGAAGACAGATTCATTGCAGGATTCCACCAGCAAGTTCAGAAGGAACGAGAGAAGGCATATCATGACAGGCACATCAAGAAGAAGGCACTCAAGAAAGGTGATTTAGTACTGGTGTATGACAGTAAGTTTATAAGACACCCAGGGAAGTTCAAAATGCATTGGCTTGGACCATATGAGATCGCCTATGTTACATAAGGAGGAGCTATGCAAATGAAAACATTAAAGGGATAATGGAAGGAAGGATTGGTGAATGGGAGTCGACTGAAGTTGTACTATGACAACCAGTTGTCTCGCAGTTCTCAGTAAAAACAGCTGGAAAAGGGTCTAGGTACCAGGTGTTGTTTAAACGAAGTACCAGACACAGAAAATATAGTCTACACAAGGAGGGAGAGGAGGCATAAAGAAGAAAGCAAAGGCTGCCCTGCGCAACCCAAAGTCGAAGAAAAACATAAGGATCAAATCCAAAGTACCTCGGGATGAGTCACAGGTGAGTGTTGGGGGCGTGTTGGCCCTTGGTTATGGAAGGAAGTGAAGAACAAGGAATAAAAGGTAAAAATAAAACTTCGCAGGAGACACATCGACTGTCACTGGGTCAAAGTAAGAAAAAAAGTAGAAAAGATGGAGTGAAGTTTGGAAAAACAATCCGTTGTATGAGAGGATAAAGGATGATAGGTAAGAAAGCAAGATGGATCGAGGACATCTCAGCAAGTGGAAAATTCCATCACTAACACTACGCAGGAAGAAAGGAAAGACAGGCTGGCAAAGCCCAGGAAAAGCAGGTCAAGTTGACCTAGGGTTTTAGACACCTAGGGTTTTAGTATTTAGGGTTTTGGCACCTAGGTTTCAGCCTAAGGCTATCAGTGAGATATTGTAATGTATAAATAAGGGTCAAGAGGACCTGGGTTGTTGTTATTATTTTTGTTTTGGTATGATATTGTTGATGATCTAGCTATAGTATTGAGAGAGAGAAGTGATGAGAGAGAGAGATCCTTCTGGTATTGTAAGATCTTCTACTGTGTACGAAGATCAATCCTACAACTGGGTGCGCAGGCGGTGGAGAGAAAGAGGGAGAAGAGAGAAGATCTGCTAATTGTGAGTATAGACAAGAACTGTATGATTTACCTTAATAAATCATAAGAACAGTTATGTGGACGTATCCATAGAGGGAGGGTGAACCACGTATATCTGGTGCTATGTATGTGATTGATGCCTTGATCTTTGTCATTGTTATATTGTTAGTTTCATTGTTGTATTAGATCAAATCTATGAAATGTGCAGGGTAGATCTAGCTTGAGAAGTGATATATGCATGTTGTTTTGTTGTTGTGTTATATCCACTTGATATTCCCCTGGTTGTAGACATCTCTGTCCTGCAACCCCCTCATAGCTGCTTCGGGTGAGACCGCATTTGCTTTACAGGTGCTACTGAAAAGGCTAGTAGCTAGGGCTTGTTGGTGTGCTCTTGGAGATGAATGCTGGGTATGCCCTTGTGCCAACACCTTTTGCTCTGAATAGTCTCAGGTTTGATGATGTATTCTATTTATTCCAGACCCCATATTTTGAATGTCATCTTCATTTCTCCAGTTATTTTATTAAAAACCCCCAACACAAACCAAATCTAGCCACCGATTTTCATAAATATATCAAGTGACATGAGAGATCCCTCTCTGATTTGAGTAGGCTAGTGCCTCAACTCTAAAGCTAGTTGAAATAGTTACCTCTGTCGTTTGTCTATTCAGCCGGAAAAAATTTACAGAGTGCTAACATTCTGGCATCGTTGCCTGGGACGAAATTGAAAAATTTTCCCTGGGAAAGAACAACATGGTTGAGTTCTACGGTCTGAGACAAGATGACACTTAGGCACATATTAGCTGTATTCCTTCTCTGGGGACTCCACACATCAAAAAATCAATTTGAAGGTGATTCCACTGGTAGAAGAATCCAGAAATTCAAATTTTCACTGGCGACTCCACTCTCAATGCAGAATCTAGCTTCCAAAACATTATTGGTGACTCTAATCAAGATTCAAATGTAATTCAAAGACTCCACTAGAAAATGAGATCCCTTGACAGAGGTATGAAAAGATATTATGAAAGAAAACAAGTACTTAAAATTGGATTTTTTCCAAGGCATTTTATTGTTTGTTATAAGTTGCCTCTGCTTTTTCCTTGAACATGCCAAACAAAATTTTCTTTACCTACTACATTCTAATGATGATCATGAATATATTTCAATTATATATCCTCCTCTTAAAGTTGTGCATGCATATCCTCACTATATCACTGATGTTGATAAAAAATTCACATATAGGCCATGTGATGACCACAACCAAGTTGATAAATCTCATGAAACAAGGGTTGATATTTCATCTCCTGCACTTGACCCAACACCCTCCAAGATTCATCATAGATAGAGACCCTTAAATTTTCCCCACATACTTCATGATTTTCCTCCAAAACACTATGAGTACCTACCTATGTTTGATGGGGAACCTGATACCATCTCAGCTGAAAAGCACATCCAAGGGTTTGAGCATTTTATAGATTTGTTTGAGGTCGACCATGATGATGTTTGTATGAGGGCCTTCTCTCAATCCTTGAAAGGAGACACCAAAGAATGGTTTAAACATTTGCAACCAGAGACAATTAGCTCATGGGAGGAATTGAAGGATGTCTTTTTAAAGTTTTGGGGCAGGAAGAAATCTTTAAATCTACAACTTATAGAGTTCTATGCCTTAAAAAAGCAGAGAAATGAAACTATTTCTATATTCAGTAGGAGTTTTTTCAGTGTCTATTGCAATTTGTCCAAAGGAATTCAACCCACTAAAGCTGCTTCCATTCTCCATTATGCAACCAAGGATGATTTTAGGGGCTAAATTTCACTCATGGGCTAATTTTCCATGGTTTTTCCAAAAATGAGATTCGCTATTTTAAAAATGATTCGCCCAAATTTTATAGGATAAAATTATTTTACCTTAAAAATCGCCAAAATTTGATAAAAACTATATATAATACGTAGAAATTTGAATATTTCTAAAAACATATCGCCAAACATTTATAGTTGACATATGAAGGATTAGTAATATTCACCAAGGTTTCTACATTTTAAAATAAATTTACATCCTTAAAATCATCCCTATATGCAACTACTCTTAATCCAAACTTGTCTTTCCTCCTGATGGAAAGAAGACCTAAGTCCCTACAACAAATGTTTGATGATGCCCAGGATATTCAACACAACATCCAACCATGCAAACAAATCCAAAATGAGGAGTTAGATGCTAAATAAAATAAAAGAGAATATGAACGGAAAATGGTTGATTGGAACCTTGAGTGTATAGTTGACCATGTCATAGGCCCTCTTGAATCTCCCAATACCAAGGATGTTGCAAAAAATTATGTCCCACTTTTTGAAAGTGAAGGTGTTGATTTAGTTTCTAATCCATCCCATTATAAGCAAGGGGCTGATTATTTAATGTATTCATTTATAGATAATCAAGAGGATGAGTGTACAAATTAGTTTGTCGAAGAACAGGGTGATGTTCCAAGTTTGTTCTTGTTAGATGACCTTCCATGTGTCAGTGATCTACCTATATATGACAAGTGTGAAGATGATCATGATATTGAATACTTTCTTTTTCAGTAGTACAGTGAGGAGAAAAATATCAGATCAGTTGAAGAGAATTTTCTACACTTGTGCTTTACTACATTCAAATTGTTGAAAGAGAATTCTAAGATTATTGTTGAGGCAAATGAATTTGTGTTGATGCAAAGTCACACCAAACCAACGAAAAAGATTGACAAGATATTGGATTACTCTTCTCAGACACTTGATGACCCTATTATTTGTCTTGAGGAAGACCTTGTAACTTCAAAAATATAGTCGTTGGTCGGAGACAAAGCGAAAAGTGAGCATGTCTAGAAACCCGAAGAGATATAAAAATGTACCTATGATGATACTGGAAAAAATGAAGAATGTTTTCCCTCATTCAAATTATTAAAACAAAATGTCTGTAGCATTTCAAATCAGAGAACGTCCAAGCATGGCATTGAAATTGAAGAAAGCAGCGGGCTTACAGAGAAAACATTTCTTCCCTTATGTTATTCTTCCTTTGAATAGTTAAGAGAAAATCATGAAATTTCAGAAAACATAGGGAGTTATGACTATATTCTCAGTAGCACTGTTTTACATGAAAGGGTTGTCATCATTGAAGAACACCAACTACACTCACATGCATTGCACGATCATTACTTGGAAGGGTATTTCAATTCAGAATTCCAATCTATGCTCAATCATCAGATTAAAGAAGAAGCCGATCAAGAAATTTTTATCGAAGGTCTTTTCCTATCTCCCAGAACTAATGTATATGTTCAACAATATTACCATCAAGACAAGGTATTTCAAGGTTGCCTTTCTTCCCTTGAGAATGACGTACTGGTCCAATTTCTAAATAGCATAGACACAAGCGAGGATTTTGAAAATACATCCATGAGGACTCTAGACTGTGAAATATTTCATGATGTCATCTTTTCTCATTTTCAAGAATATTATGATCAAGAACTTATTTCTATTAATTCATTTGAAAGTCAAAATGGAAGCCCTCAAACAAATTTCCAGAAGTTTAATGAAACCAAATCAGAATTGTTTGATGAACAAAAGGATAGCCTTGATGCACATAATATGGATGTCATATTTGAAGAATGTATGAATTTTTTTCTTGAGATGCATGGAGAAGTAGACAACCCCATTGCTTCCATTTCATTTGAAAATTTTCTCAAAACAGAAGAAATAAAGCAAGAACAACAAACACTTACGAAAGAGTCTTGTATTTTTGTTTTTGCCCACAAAGAAGAAATGATTTTTCATGGATTTCAAGATCTGGTGGCCATCCTATTACAGTCATCAGTGAAGGAGGAGTTTGTTTCATTCATAAACGCATATTTTGGATTCAAAATTTGTTTTCATATGCCATCTTCTACATTTGTCTACCTTCTTAAGAAATATGTGAGCGGAGAAAAATCAGGAAGCCAATTGCTTGATTGGTTGCATTGGCATTTTAGGGTAGGTAGGAATGTACACATAATATTTCCATACAAGCATTCTTCAGTTTATATTTCCAGTATTGTGTACAGTTAGTTTTAGCAGTATATTCAGTGTTCAGTATCTAGTTGAGAGTGGCATGCAGAGTTTGGACTTCAGCAGAAACTAGTGGTATGGTAGGAGTAGGGTACACACAGTTGTTTTGGGATCAGCCAAAAGGATCAGGCACCGGGTCTACAGGCTCTTTTCTACCTCACAGGGAGGATAACATCCCCAGTTGGAGCCTATGTTATCACCATAACAATTTTCAGAGAAGATCCGAGTCTCGGGAATTTAGCAAGAGCTACATCGTCACGGAAGCCTAGTAGTTTGGAGAATTGATAATTTAGAGGACCGAGACATATCTGGTGGCATATGGAAGAATATAGCAGAGGCACAAAAGGTATAAATCGACAGACCGTCGATTATAAAATGACCCAGATCAATGGTTGGAGCCCATATTGGGTGGTGAGCTTGCACATGAATTAACCATGTAAAGGCGGACTGGGGAAAACCATTGTGGTTTTTAAAATGGATGTGCGGTGCCTCTAGAGATACATCGAGGCGAAAGGCGGGTTGCCTGAAACCACTTTCGCCAAAGCCCCGATGTCACATGTTTCAATATGTCAAATCAACCAGTCATGGGGCGGGTGATGGCTGGTCAGAATCACCTCGTTTCACTCATTCGGTACTTCACAACCGTATGATGTCAGGTGAACGTCGCCATATAATGAACTTGAAAGATAATCATTTGAAATGGATTAGCCAAGCGTGTTAAACCAACGTACCTATAAGTGAATCTGTTAGTGATTCATGATTGGAACTCTATAACTACCGATTTTCAAGTATGGAGGCATCATCTCATCCATAAACGAAGTAATCTCCAATTTGCTCGACTCTCTGATTTCTGTAGGAACATTTCAATATCCATGAAATTGGGATACATGGACAAAGTTATATCCAGTGAAACCGGTCATTTAGGCAACATGGAAGATTTACCCACGAGTATGAAGGAAAGGGTAATTGCACATATATTAGTGACTAAATTCCACACAGAACCTACTACAGACTCAGGATTGGAAGTCAGGATAAATCCCACTATGAGGGATCTAGTCATCAATAGGCGAGCTGTAAAAAAGAAACAGAGAAAACGACAGAAAAAAGAAACCATAGCTGAAATGACTGAAAGTGTTGGAGAGAATCAACCAACCTAGTTGGATACTCTTAAGGAGGATATCTCTAAGATAAAATAAACTCTCAGGTAGAGACAAGTACATCCCATCAATTTTTGGATAGGTGGCTCCTAGATATGATGAACTTGTTCCTAACGATCCCTCTAAAATAGGGTAACGGTTATTATAAATCATTCCTCCTTGTAACTTATCTCTAATATTAGAACGATGAGAAGTATGAATGTTTTGTATTCCATGAAGAAACCTTCTCTATATATATATTATCTCGAGGATATAGAAATCATGGAGAAAGGAGGAGCCTTCCCTCTATGCAGAAAAAACTTTTGTAAATTTTGGGGCTAGAATGAATATATAAATGCAAAGGCAGAGTTTGGATTATTTATGAAAAAATTCTAACTGATAGTGATATGAGTCTTTTTTTCCTCTCATAGTATGTATTTCTTGTAATCATACATTTCATTTACACTTCTTTCTGTCTAAATTGGAGATTTAGAGGCCCGAAATTCATTATTTGATGCTCTCGGCTTAGCAATTTAGACTGTGTTTTCTTTCTTCTTAACTTATTCAGAATTCATCTTCGTAATGCTCTGATGTAGTTATGTGTTTCTTTTTCCTCTGATGTCATGAAAAATTTTCAGATATAAACTCAAACTTACTACCTGATTTAGCCTTTTCCTATGAATAGTATCAGGTTTGATGATGTATTCTATTTATTCCAGACCCCATAGCCCAAATGTCATCTTCATTTCTCCAGATATTTTATTAAAAAACACCAACACAAACCAAATCTAGCCACTGATTGTCGTAGATATATCAAGTGACATGAGAGATCCCTCCCTGAGTTGAGTAGGCTAGTGCCTCAGCTCTAAAGCTGGTTGAAACAGTTACCTTTGTCGTTTGTCTATTCAGCTGCACAAAATTTACAGAGTGCTAACAAGTTCAACTAAGCTACAAGAGAGATCAAAATTGTACTCTAGATGAAGACTCACTCAAACATGTCTTACTCATAGCAGTAAGAGAAGGTCTGATGGAAATTGTTGGACAAGCAGTTTTGGATACAATTTTGATAAAAATCCTATTTGTAGAAGAATTGTTCAGAAGAAGAAGGAATACTAGGGAGTGTGCAGTTGAGGAACATCCAGGAGGACATCATGCAGACAGAGGAATAAAGCAGAGAGAATAATAAAACATAGAGTAAAGATGGAGAAGAAAGCAAACGAAAATGAAGGATGAAAACTTGACATTCTAAAGATATAAGGATGCACAATAGAAGGAAGAACAATAGTCAGATTGCAAAAACAACATGCAGATGGAAAATAAGGCAAAAGTAGCCCAAATAACCCATTAACAGGAGTAGTCATGCATTGTAATAAGGTTTTGGGATGAACAAAGTAGGGTTTTAAGCCCTAGAAATCATGTACAAATATGTAATGGGTTGAGAGAATGGGGGTTCATCTGTTGGTTGGTTTTTCTTTTGGTTGGTTCCTCATTTCTGAGTTCTCTGCTAGTTATTTTTATGGTTTTTTTCTATTCCATTGAAGATAGGAATGTATGTCTAAATGCTAAAGAGATGATGCAAAGGGAGAGATAGGCTTTCACTACATAGTGGCTAGGCTAGGATAAGAGAAATATATCCATGATGTATCTTTTCAAGCACAGTGCGCAAGCATGAAGTAATTACCAAACACATAATAAAGAAACTAGCCATTGTGGTCATATCCCAGAGTTGGGTGAACCACATAAAATGTAGTGTTGAATGTATTTTGTGTGTTTTTTTATGGAATATGCCTGGATGCATATTAGAGTAGATTTATCTTATGTGTAATCCTGGTGCAGTAGTTATGAATGTTACAGTAATGGGTTTATATTGTAATATGGAATGACATGGTAATACGAATCTGAGATTCACTAAGTAACTGAAGGAGAGCACTTGTAGAATACCGCTTACAGAACAAATAATTAAGAATGACTAGAAAATTAACCTCTGATTCCCTAACCACTTCAGAAACCTGGTTCCCGCAGTCCCAATAGATACCTTGGGTGAGACTTCATTTGCATATGCAAGTGATGTCGAAAGGGCCGGTGTCTAAAGTGTTTTGTTGGTCAAAAATAACTTGAACCTAGGGTCCTAACAATAAGAGTAGTGGAAGAAGTGCAAAGAGTCAGAAAGGGAGGGCAAGGAAGTAGCAATTAGAGCAGTGGAAGTAGTGCACAAATTTATAGTCAACCAAAATCACCAAGAGAAGGGAATACTCAAAGAAACATGGTGGGCATAGAAAACACCCTCAGACTACCTGAGTTTTAGGGAGTGGGGTTAGAGGACCCAAAACAACATTTTTTTGTCTGCAAGACAATTTGGGCCGCTAAGAACAATCAAGATGAGGATGTGAAGATTACATGGTTAGAGACAATGTTTGGAGGCTGTGCGGTAGTCTGGTACATGAAGATGGAGAGTACCACACCTACATGACAGGCCAAAACATTATCATAGATAATAAAAGCATTGCTAAAATAGTTTAAGAAGAGAAATTCATAATCACAGTACATTACAAAAGTGAAGGAGATTAAACAAGTGAAAAATGAGTAGGTATGGGACTTCAATCAAAGGTTCAAGGATTTGATGGGAAGGCTAACTTTACAGATCCCAGATCAAAAAAATCAAGAATGGTTTATTTTAAGATGTCTACCACACATTCACAAGCCATTGATTCAATAGAAGGTTTCTTCGCAGCTCGAGGCTTTGGAAATTGCAATGAAATTGGAATCATCCCCTGTAGGAGACAATGGAGGGATGGCAGAATTTCAGAAGTAGTTGTTTGCTTTGACGATTAAAATGGAAGAAATTATAAAAGGGAAGGAGAAACAAGAGAAAATATGGTGTATCAAGTGTAGGAATGAAGGCCATCACAACTATGAATGCCAAACATTCACACACTATTTGGCAACTGGAGTACCGAATCCATTACTAGGAGGAGGGTATTGTGAGATATGTAAGGAATGGGGACACCATCCAAATAAATTTCCATTACTGCATAAGTATCAAAGTACACCAAGGAACTTATTTTGCAACTTTTAGAAATCGGTCGGACATGAAGAGAAGGATTTCCATGCATTCGGTTTGATGAGGGAGTGTACTTCATATATGTACAAGATTCATGAAGAGAATGTTACGACAGATGGAGGGGGTCAAAAATATAGTAATCAGAGAGGTTTTTCTCTAGGGAACAAATGAAATTTTAGTAGTGATCAAGGCAGAGGAAATTTTGGCAGAGGAGGAAGAGGACTGATAATATGTTATAAGTGTAATCAATCGAGGCACTTAGCCCACGATTTTCCAAATCCGTGTACAACATGCACATACTACATAGCACTAGATCATGCGATATAATATTGTCCTCAAATAGTTTCCAAATGGCAGGCTATAGGGAACAAGAACAAGAATCCAAATTAGAATGTGCAGAAAATATCAGCCGAAGAACGCAATGAAGGGCCAATAATAGCAGTTGTTACATGCAGAGGAGATAGAATAGGAGATGATATGAAGAATGGAGGGAAGTAGGATGAGCAATGGGTAAGGAAGTCAGCAGGACCCATGCAAAAATTTGATCCTCAGCAAGAAAATGAGACATCATAGGGAAAGGAAAAAGGTACTTGGACAGGATTAGGAGCATCAACATCATCTTTGATTCATGCCAGAGATCACGTGGTACCAAAGAAACAAAATGGGAAAGTAAGAACGCTAAAAGAATTGTTGCGAAGTTGCATAGAGATAATGAAATATGAAATTGCATTGAAAAACACTATATGAGATGATTGATCACTGTAAACAATAAAGGGAAACTCCCATCGCACAAAGGGTGGTGAATCACGTACTGCGAAGAAAGAGGATCAATAGAGAATTTAGATTCAGTGAAAAAATTGGGGAATATGATGTGGATAATGTTATCTTTGACTTGGGGTCTGATGTGAACTTATTTCCTAAATAGAACTTGGATATGATAAGAAAAACCAAGCTAGTATGGTCTCCTATTTAGTTAAGGCTCACGAATCAACACAAACTAGTACTAATTGGTCGATTGATAGGAGTACCTGTGAACATGGATGGGGTGCACAGTGTGGACGACTTTGAGGTTATTGATATTGTGGATGACAATAAACAATATCCATCATTGATGCGATTGGAATGGGAATTGATAATCAGGTAATAATCAACCTAAAAAAGATGGAAATGATATTCGAAGTTGGAGAATTGAGAGTTGTTACACCATTGGACCCAACCGAAGGAAAGAGATACATAGATCCAACAACAAGAAATGACATTGACAATTTGTATAAAATGACTTCACGGATGGATGATTATGTCAACTCAACTATATATGGTGTGATAAGTTGGAGAAGTAGCAGTTCATGTGCATCAGACTCAGAGGAAGGTCTAGAACATTGACAACAAAGGATGCATGAAGTGTCAATGAGATGATGTGCATGCATGACCCAATCCTTGGGCTGGATTGGAACAAAGCTATGCCATCCACCCAAGTATGATTGGATAAGTGATATACATTTTTTTGTAAAGGAACTTGAGTTATAGGTACCTTAACAACAAAGGCTATTAGCATTATATGTTGTCCTAAAAGAGACTCTAGCTAGATGGTGGGCCGCACACAAAGAGGGGATGAAATACTAGTCACAATGTCTAATATTAATGGAAGTAAGGTTTGGTCCTGAGGTAGAAAACATTTCACAAAAATATATAGGCGAGAATGATCCAACATGTCATGTTGAGAAGTGCAGGAACTTATGGAGTTCAGTTCCAGAGATAGAATGGACGCACAGATTTATACACACACTGGAAATAATTCCAAAGAACTTGTACTTGTAATTAGAAATGCATAGAGAGACAACAACATGGGATGAGTTAGTCTAGAGGTTCAAAGTCACATTCACATTTGAACATGAATCCCCATCGATATATGCAACACTAAATTATATTCGAACTAATATCTTCTCAAAAGAAGGGTCGATGGAGGTAGTACCACTATGCAGTGCACATGGAGATAATATGACTATCCATGAGTTATTGGAGTGCTACAATGTTTCTAAGGAAGAAAAGGATGAAGAAGATCCCATAAATGTATAAGTACCTGAAACAGAAGGAGAAATAGCAGTAGAAGGGCCAGAGATTGAGTCCTCTGCTTAAACACAACCCATAAAAACGCGGAAGGTAAAAATTGGGATGACAAAGAACCCAAATTTTGTGTAGATAGGAAACTATTGGAATGATGAGGCAGTAGAGAATATTGCATAATTGTTGTGATAATATCATGACATATTCCCAACTACATTTTCAGAGATGAAGGGAATAGCTAGGGCCTTAGGCGAGATGAAGATTCCATTGAAACCGGGTGCTAAGCAAGTGTGACAAAGACCTTACAGTTTAAATCTAAAGTACAAAAAAAAGATCAAATAGATGGGATGTTGGACGCAGGAATCATTGAATCTGTGGAGGAATCAGAGTGGATCAATCCAATGGTAGTGAAAGACAAGAATATAGAAGACATCAGGATTTGCGTGGATCTGAGGAAGTTGAATGATGCATGTTTATGTTACAGGTATGAAATAACTGAGGGGGGG
>ML848376.1:9012-42792 GCA_009831015.1 Picea engelmannii | reverse complement strand
AATATCAGCAACATTGGTTTCCTTGTGAGTAATCTTCATTGGAATGAAATGGGCAGCTTTAGTAAGCTTCTCCACCACCACCATGATAGAATCATGTTGCTTGCTTGTTCTGGGAAATTTGGTGATGAAATCCATTGACACCACTTCCCACTGGGCAATGGCTGCACCAACCCAGTTGGGTGTCTATGCTTATCCTTGACCTTCTGACACTCTAAACATTTAGTAATGTACTCATCAATTTCTTTCTTCATGCCTGGACAATAATATTGGCTCTTGACCGATGCAATTGTTTTTTGATATCCTGGGTGTCATGCATAAGGTACATTATGCATCTGTTTCAAGATCATACTCCTCAATTCATGAGAATTGGGTACATAAATTATGTTCATGTACAAGATAATTTCATCATTTCCCAATTTATAATCTTCAACCTTCTGCTCCATTTTACCTTTTTGTAATTTTGTTACTATCTCCATCTACTCCAAATCTTCTTTTGTAGCCTTAGAAATTCTACCTTTAAGATAATTTTGATACATGCTAATGGTCGTAGCATGTAGTTCATGCACTCTCCTGATGAGTGCATCAGCCACTTTGTTCTATTTTCCTTTGATGTGCTTGATATCAAACTCATAATCACAAAGAAACTCTAACCATCTACTTTGTCTGGAATTCAGAATTGGTTGATCAAATAGATATTTCATACCATTATGGTTTGACCTCGACTCAAACCTTTTTCCCATGAGGTAGTGCCTCCACTTCTTTAAGGCATGCACTATGGCTTCCAACTCCAAATCATGAGTGGCATATATCCTTTCATGTTCTTTCAATTTTCTGGATTCAAAACATACCACAAAACCATTATAATTGAGGAATCCACCAAGTCCTTCTTTGCATGCATCTATGCAAACCATGAAATCCTCATTAGGATATACAATTCTAAGAATTGGAGCACTGGTTAACAACTGCTTCAATTGTTGGAAGCTCCTTTCACATTTTTTTGTCCATTGAAACTTCACCCCCTTCCTTTGCAAGGAAGTGATTGAGTGAGCAATCCTTAAAAACCTTGCAATGAATCTTATGTAGTATCCAGCTAGACCCATGAAGGATCTGACTTCTGTCACATTCTTAAGTGTTGTCCACCCTTTAATATCTTCAATATTTTCAGGTTCCACTGTTATCCCTTCTTCGGATATGATATGCCCCAAATAGTGAATTTTGTTCTGATAAAATGAGCACTTGTTCAATTTGGCTTACAATTGGTGCTCTCTTAACACTTGTAACATCATCCTCAAGTGATTCTCATGCTCTTATTTTGACTTGGAGTATATAAGAATGTCATCCAAAAATACAATGAAAAACTTGTCCAAGTACTCTCTGAAAACACCATTCATTAAACACGTAAAAACAATGGGTGCATTGGATAACCCAAATGGCACCATTGTGAATTTGTAATGACCATACCTTGTTCTGAAGGTAGTCTTGTTGATGTATTCATATCTGATCCTTACTTGATGGTATCCTAACCTGATATCAATATTTGAGAATATTCTTGCATCCTTCAACTGATCAAAGAGATCATCAATCCTTGGAAAAGGGTACTTGTTCTTTATAGTTACTTTGTTCAATTGTTTGAAGTCAATGCACAATCTCAATGTCCCATATTTATTATTCACAAATAAAACTAGGGAACCCCAAGGTGACACACTTGGGCATATATACCCCTTCTTCATAATTTCTTCAAGCTGCATTTGCAGTTCCTTCAGCTCTGGTGTACTCATCATGTAGGGAGTCTTGGATACTGGAGTTTCTCCAGGCATTAAGTTTATAGAGAAATCAATATCTCTCTTTGGGGGTAGTGTTTTTATCTCCTTGAACACATCCTCAAAATATTTCAAGGTTGTATGATCCTCAAGATTTGGCACCTTATCCTTAGGTGCTTCCTACATATGATCTACAAATATTTGGCATCCCTTCCTATAACACTTCTTCAGTTGCATTGCTTAGATCTCTTGGACAGTAACTGCCCTGGGAATTCCTTGGATTGTTCTTGGGTTCCCTTCCTCGTTCAGGAAAGTAAATGCCTTGTTATGATAGTCTAAGACACCATGGTGTTGGTCCAACCAATACATACAAATTAGACAGTCATATGAACCCAAGGGCAGGATGTTCAAATTTTCCTTGGTACTTAGCCCATTCATGTCCACTGGACATGATTTAACAAGCTCAACAACTTTTCTCTTGGCTCATGTAGCCAGCTGTACCAGCCAAGATTTCCCATGCTTGCTTCTTGGTAATTGCAATCTTTCCACTACCTTAGGATCTATATAGCTATGAATAGCTCCTGAATCTATTAAAATAATAAAGGCATGGTTATTGATCATACCTTCTACTTCAATCATGTGTGATTGAAATTTTGCTTGCTTGTTTTCCAGGGCTTCATAGATCCTTGGAACACTTATGCCCATGTCCTCCACTGTTTCATCTTGTTGTACATTGTGGACATATCTCATCACTTATGTGTCGTCAGTCTCTATACATATGGTCTCATTTACAACCCCAACATTGAATAGGTGGTTTCCTTGGCCTTCTCCCACTTGTCTCAATCATTCTGGGATCTTTAGGGGTTTGATGTCCCTGAGAACTGTTTCTGAAGAAGGGTGGCTTGTTCCCCTTCTTCCTTTGTTCCATATTAAACTTATTCTTGTCTTCCCAAGATTTTTGGAAAGTAGGCTTTCCCTTATGTTGATCATATAGGAATTTGGCTCGCCTTATGGTCTCCTACAAAGTTTTAGGATCATCATATTGAATTTCATCACTGATGAAAGATGGCAGCCCACTCAAATATCTCTAGGTCTTAATTGTCTCATCCTTTATGAAAGATACATAATTCAATAGTTCTAAAAATATCCTTTCATACTCATCAATGGTCATGCTTCCCAGCTTGAGTTCAAAGAACTCTTTCATCTTTCTGTCATAATATCTCTTAGTCAAGTATTTTTTTTCAAAACACTTCTTGAATTCCTTCCAAGTAACATTTTTCTCTTTGATGTGTTGCACCTGCACAAGCTGATCCCACCACATGGATGCATTTCCCTTAAGCTGATAGATAGAAACTCTTCCTTATGCATGAGAAGAATAATTATGCAATTGGAATTACTTCCTCATTCCTAGCAGCCATGTCTCAGCATCTTCATCCTTCTTGTGTTCACCATAAAAAGTACGAGGTTTGATCTTATTCATTTCTCCTTGCAGTTCAACCACCACAAACCTCTTATGATGCTTCCTAACAGGATATGGACTTGATTTTTTGTGTGCTCTCCTATTGGAATGTCTTTGGGGGTGATGGTGATGTTTGCTACCACTCCTTGTTCTTATTTTCTCATCAAGGGACATGTGGCTTCCTGATTTGTTGGAACCACTCCTTATCCAATTTCTTTTCAATTATGTCTAGGCTCTGCATTAACTTCATATTGAAGTCTTCATGTTTCTCTTTGTCTTTCATAAGCCTTTCATTATCACCCTTGTGACTCTAGACATCTTTCTGCAAATTTCTAATGATCTCCACTATATTCATGTTATCATCCTTTCCTTCTCCATGTCCATTGGAGTTTGTTAATTCAATACCCAAATGGACATACATTCCTATGACCTCATCTTCCTAGATATAAGCACTCTGTGTATCATCCATCTCTCTGCACTCTGTGTTGAAACTGATCTGATCAATTTGATGTTAATTTTTCAAAATGTGTAACCAATATAACCTTGTCAGGCTAACTTTTTCAACAATTTTATAAAAACATGAACCATTTTGGTTCAATAAACTATCAAACTTATTTCCTCTGATTTTTTGAGTAGTTGTCTGATTAATCCCCTTTTCTGGGTGAGCATCTATGTTCTTTTGTCCCAGACCTTTCCAATGACTTCTTCCTTGCTCAATTATGATCTTTGATCATAAACTTATGGACCTTTAAAACTTGTTTTTTTTCTCTACTACACTCCTTGTCCAGATGATCTCTTTTCTTTGAGATAAATGGATCTTATATATTTGTTGAATCCTATCATAAAGTTCCTGGGTCTTCAGTACCTCTTTTTATGTAGGTATGAACCAGACGAAACCCACGGGCTTCCTTCCTAACCCCTTTTTCCTTCTTTAACATAGTTTTTGGGCACTATCCCCTTCTTCCTTAGCCCCCAAATACATTTGACCGGAGGCTATGACCAAGTGCTAGTAGATAGGCACTTATCCAAAGCCTAGGGAACTTCGAGGCTTCAGAAGTTTTCCTTCATTCTTCACTCATTTTCCCCAAGCACTGAAGTGGTCAGTTTCTAGAGAGTACCTCTTCAGAGCTTCAGGGCTCCAAGCTTCGGGGTTCTTGACTACAGTACTCTGTAATTCCTTTGAAGGCTGAACTAGCGAAGCTCTCTGGAAATTCACGCTTCAGAGATTTTCTTCCCTCTTTTTTTGTTTTACCCGATCTTCGAACTGAAAAACTGTCGAGGTCTAGTCAGATTCCACGTATCAGTGTGCAACATGGTAGAGTTATGGAGTGGACACGTGGCTCCATCCAATGGATGACACATGTCGCATCTTAATTGGGCATGAAGGGCCCTTGAAAATCCTGAAAAAATGATGACACGTGGCATGTATCCCATGTTTCCATGTCACCTCAGGTAATGTTAGCATATTGCACCACCTTTGATACTTTCGAACTTCAGACTTCGGAGGTTTATACCTCATTACCCTATTATTCTCCTTAACGTCAAACCGACAAAGTACTGGGTTGGTGATCCTTCGTGGCTTCAAAGCTTCGGTGCTCCAAAGCTTAAGGATTCGATAAATATTGCAAAAATATACACACATACCTTCGAATGTTAAATTATCTGATCTTCCTGAGTCTTTTCAAAAACCATACACCAGGGGGTGCTACGTGGTAGAAAATAAGGAGCGGACACGTGGCTCAATCCAACGACTGACACATGTCATGTTCCAATTGGCCCGAACAGTCTTTGAAACGCTTGAAAAATGATGAAACATGGCAAGCATATAGTGTTCCCATGTCACCCTAGGTGACATCAGCGTCCATGTCATTATTTTGCTTCTTGAATTCAAAACTTCGAACTTCGAAGGTTTCTACCTCTTCACTTTGTGATTTCTCTGAATGTCAAATCAGTGAAGCACTGGACCGGTGGTGCTTCGTGGCTTTGAAGCTTCGGCGCTCTGGAACTTCAGGCTTCAGAGAAAGTCACAACTTCAACTCCCATTTCTTTTGAACGTTGAATTCCCTAACTCTCCTGGGCTTTATCACTTCAACACTCTAGAGCTTCTGGATTCGAAATATTTAATAGCTTCTTCACTCAATTCCTCTAAACGTTGAATTCCCAAACCTCTTAACTTTTGGGGGTCCACGTAGTATAGTTATCACATATAATATGGTGACACATGTCCCACATGTGTCAGACTATTATTGATCCAACAAGGTCGTTAAAAGTACAATTTTGACTTACACGTGGCATGAATAGGAAAGATCCACGTCACCTTTGGTGACGTCATCATGCCACATCATACCCCATTCTTCAGCACTTCGTAGCTTCAGGCTTCGATGGATTTCATGACTTATCACCATGTTTCTCCCGAACTCTGAATCATCGAACAGTTGCTTCCTAGAACTTCGGGACTACGGGGCTCCGGGACTTCGGAGATTTTCTTAACATTACCTCTCAGTTCTCCCGAACTCTGAATCTTCGAACTGTCTAACTTTTCACAGTTGATCTGTGGACACGTGTCCATATTAATCGAATGGTTTGGATGAGTTCTGGAGTTTGGGACTTCGTGAGGAAGTTCATTATGTGTGCACTTCAACCAATTTCCCCAAACTCTGAACCATCGAACTATTTGGGGAAAATCCACGACTAACCTCCTCCTAGATGATCTAGGGATGAAAATCACTTTGGGACTTCGGAACTTCGGGATTTGGCCCCTTTTTCTCAACAAAATCTAAACTTCATTGAATTCATGAAGTTTGAAGGACTTAAAGGTTAACTTTCATGCACCTTTTCTAGATCTGATGGTTGGGAAGGGTCTGTCTACCCCCGCACATATCCCATGGATCAAATTCAATATTGTGTTTATCAACCATGATTGTTTTGATAACTGCTCCACCACTCCTCTTGATATTTCCATTACCACCCAAGAGCTCTCTCAGAGCCCCTCTGGCACTCTGTACATCAAATCCCTATGGACTTTTTACTTCAATTCCTCATACATGGCCCATCCAAGTTCATTCTTGAAACCATGGGCTCTTATACCAATTTGTAACACCCCCATCCACCCAAGTATGGGCATGCTACTACAATTCTTCTTTGTTCAAGCTCTGATACCAATTTGTAGCACCCCTAGCCACCCAAGGGTCGGGCCATCCCACCTTACAGAAAAACTCACTTTCATTTTTGGAAAATATCATACTTAATACATTAAAAAAAAACATCTACTTTATGTTAACATACACATAATTATGCAGAAACATGCAGTAAATAAACACATGTGTAACATACAACATCTAATTAAGCCTATATAAAGAGTACTTATTTATTTAAGAAGGCCACCAACTATGTCCAGACCTTCCATGAACCTTCAATCCTTATACCATGTTGCTCCAAGCTATCAGTAGTGGATCACCCTCGAGCTGGGACTAAACTCCACCCAGGCTAAAGGGAATCCTAGGCTAGGTTGAGGTTACAAAGTCTCCAGGAAGGATTCTATCCCTAGGATTCCACTCATTTCCATAGATTATAGACCCTCATTCCCCACATGCCTATCCCACCCCAGGGAATGTGCCCCTTCTCTACTTGACAGTCCTTTAGTTGCCCAACTCCCCTTCCAGGGCTTTAGCAATAGATCAAATAGGAAGTCTTAGAGAACTACAATTGTTCTGAGACTCCCTTTGGGAAAATCACTTCCCCATCAACCTCTCTCATCTGGAGAGAGTTTCTCATAGGCCTGAAAACCTACTTCTTCAGTCCAGCTCCTAAGATAATCTAGTTAGGGTAATAACAGCAGCAAAATCGAGTATGGATCTGGTAATGATAGCAAGCCACACGAGTCCAGAGAAAAGCATGGGCAGCAATAGAAAAATGGCTAGGGTGCAATATGGCTCAGGCACTGAGCAGTCATGTTATGCCTCACGGGATTAAAACGGGTTAGCTTCATGGGGTTTTCAAGTTTTAGAGATTGCATGATTTCATGGTGCGTTCATCCCAATGTCCAAGGAACTAATGCCTCCCTCAATGTGTGCGCGCCTAGGAAGAATGGTCATAATGGCCAGAACCCCCCAAATGAACTGAATTTCCCACGTATAATTGCATGCGCCAATATTGACACATGGCTCTCTTTGGAGCTCGTTCCTCTCCACTTGGAGTTTGTTCCTTTCCCCAAAGGAACTTAGGATAATAGGAGTTATTTCCCAAACCTTAGTATTTTAGGAAATATATTATAATATTCCCTTAGAGATAATCCCACAAGCTTATCCCTTTTCCTAGCCTCTTAGCCCCTTCCCTTTCCCTTCCTAGTGGATCTTAGTCCCCCATAACTCTTTCTTCGTGGTCGGTCTGTACGCAATGATGTGCATTTTATTTTAATGATATGCATAATTACATATACAAAAATAGGATCACTAGCCTTAAGAGATCCAGGCTCTCCGACCTAATATTCACATAAGCCTCCTAACTTATAAACACTTGGCTCATCGTCCTATAAACATAATTACAATTCATCAGGGGATCGGCCTTCGGTTATTACATGTCAGATGGTTCAAAAAAATGTGTTGGTGAGGTTAATCACCATTTCAGGTTGTACACCTTCTTTCACTTCACTCATAAATATGATTATGTATCTCTTCTAACATGTTAGCATCATTATTTTTGGGTAAAGTTCAAATTTTGTTCAAATCTTGTAAATTCATGCCTTGGTCTTGGGAAGACCAAGGAATTTCAAATTGAGTCATAGTGTGTGTATGTGTGTTTTGTCTCATGATGATTCAAATTACTTGGGTCATTTATCAAATAAAAGATAAGATGCATGTCAAAAGAGAGTCAAGTTATAAGTCTAAGTCATTTTGGTTTGAAATAATTTCACAAGGTGGGAAGTGGTATGTCAAAGTTGAGTTGTAAGTTTGGGAGGGAAGATCATTTCAAAGGGTATCAATGATCACCATCACATATGATGAAGTCATCATGGAGGTTATGATCACGTTTCATGTGAGTTGTACCTTGACTGCAGAAAACATGTGCAAATGTGCAGCACAAGTTACTTGGCGCAGTTTGAAAAGTCTTATCATCAAAAATGGGTAATTTTCCCTTTCAAATCTCTTCCTATCATTTCATGCATGTATCTTCACCACCTTTTGTTTGTTTGCATGCATCCTTGACCTATGATTATCTATTTCCTCTCGAAACAAGATTCAAAGAACCCTCTACTACGCAAACCAGTCTCCTCATTATGCAAATTCTACGTGGGGTCTCTCGCTATGCAATCTTTGTGCAACATATTTCATTATCACAAATGCATGTGCAACACTCTCAAAGGCTCAGTCAAAATTAAAGATAAGTGCACTCTTATCTAGCCAAGTAGAGAATTTGAAGAGGCGGAATTTATCACTAAGGAAGACAAACAGGTCCTTGAGGTTACAAGTGAAAATTGATGATGAAGGAAAAGGTAAGTTGGATCTTCTTATTGAGATAACAGAAATATAAAGGAAGAGTCCTCACAATTTTGTCTTCTGGAAAAAGGGGTCATCACAAGTTTTGAGTATTTTATGGAAATTTTGTTCACTATGAGAAAGTGCAATTTCAATAGTGATAAAAAGGAGTGAGGATGTTGTCAAATTCAAGATTTATTGTAAAAATCACTTTACACTCTTTACACCCCGGATTCAGAGAAGGATGACAAGCTAAAACCACCATCCAATCCACCTCTGCAATTTTGTACAAAAAATTGTCATGTAGAGCACTTGCCTAGCAAGCTCTCGCTACGCAAATACTATAAGTACAGTGTGATTGAAAGGTCTGAAAGAGATGATTGGTAAGCTATTTTTAAAGTAATTTTTAGTCTCCAACATTTTTTTGGACACAAGAACCACACAGGTTTGAATAAAATTCCCACGCTACACAAAGTTCGCTACGCAATTGTTGTAGGTTGCAGGTACACAGCATGAACACTACGTAAATGACAATTTAGTGATAAAATTAAAGATCCTTTTATGAAAAACTGGAGAGGATTTTGGAAAAACCCAGAGACATTTTTGTCAATAATGAACTAAATAACAAAAACCTCTCTCAGTTTTTACAAAGGTGTCACGGTTTGGGATATTTGAATGAATCTTTACAGCCCCTTTTTCTAGATTTCAGCGTTTAATGTTTTCATGTTTTAGTCATCATCTTTGGGAGAAGATTTTGAGAATATGGAGAAGAATTTTTGAAAACAAAAAGAGGTTTTTGTCAAGAACTAACCCAATAAAAAAACTTCTCAGTTTTAACACAGGTGTCAATGTTGGGAAGATATGAAATAATATTTGAGGTTTATTTTCCAGAAATTTGCCAAGCCAGATTTGTTGGCAGAGTTCTAGAATCTTTTGAAATTCGACTTGATGGACCTCCAACTCAGAAAGGTTGATCCGAAATTGATATGGATATTGAATCTTGGATATTATCCTATCAGATCCCATGATTTTATATTCAGTTGGAACATTTTTAGTTGCTCAAAAATCAAACCCTAGATAGTAGGATATGGGCAGATTTTGGAAAATATTCTTTCCTAAGTTATTGTAACAACTTTCTATCTTTGGAAAAAGATGGATTTCGACCTCCTTAGGCTAGAATATGATATTTATATATATATTTGACTACTTTTTATGTGAAAAGGGTTGGTATAAGCACAAAGGACATTTTTCTTAATATTGTAAAAAAAACATTGAATCTGAATGAAATACAAATGCAGAAGTCTAGAGCTTTCCAAGACAAAGGTTCTAATGGTGGTGGCTTGAAGTTTGTTCTCTAGTATTTGTATGTACATATTGTTTTCTTATTCTTCATATGCATTTAATATGTTAAATTGGATATTAATAGGTCTGAAATTCATCTAAATGGTGCTTTAGATTCAAGTGATTTAAACTTTGTTTATCTTCTTAACTTATCTAAATTCATCTTTCATGGTGCTCTGATTCTGTTATATGTTTCATTATTCTTTCACACTACACAACAAATTTAAAAATTGAAAGTTAATCACCTATTTATCCTTAGTTTCTTTGAATATTTCCACCTACCAGTCATTGTTTTCATTTGTTTTCAAAGGTTGACTCCATTGCCCAACAGATCCTTCTCCTTCTTGACAAAAAAATTCTGTAAAAATCTCTTCAATCATCAAAACCTAGCCATCGATCCAGCAAGGAAATCCTATCTATTAGAGACTAAGTGATAAGAGAGATCCCTCTTAGAACTGAAAGCCTAGTTTCAGTTCTAAAGTGGTTATGTGGTTACCTTTGTGAGTTTCCTCCTCAACCTAGGCAATTTAGTCAGTGATAACATTTTGGCGTCGTTGTCGGGGAGTGAAGGTGAAACATTATCTAGGATAAAATGACAAGGATCAAATTGAATTCTGACGCTGAGAAGAGGTTAAACACAAATAATTTTATACCATTCACCTAGAAACTCCAATCGTGCTTCAATCATATTCAAAAGACTCCACTGGGGGACGAGATCCATTGATAGAGACATGGAAGGACATCATGGTAAAACCAGGTATCAAAGATTCAGTTGTTTCCAAAAGATCTTATTATTTTTCATCAGTTACCTCTTGTCCTTTCCTGAACAAGTTAAAATAATTTGTCTTTACCTATTATATTCTAATGAAGACCACAAATCTGCATTTGAAAATCCTTCTTTAAGAGCTACACATCCTTCTTATTGCATCGATGAGCCTGACCAAAAACCTTCATCTAAATAACATGATGTTCAAGACCAATATGATGAGTTTCATGTGACCAAGGCTAATCTTGTACCTCCTGAGCTTGATAATATACCCTCTAAGATCCCAGACAGATATAGGCCTCTCAATTTGCCTCATGCCCTTCATGATTTTCCAGTAAAGCATTATAAGTATCTCCCTATATTTGATGGAGATAACCTCTCGAATGAAAAACACCTTTAGTGTTTTGAGCATTTCAATGACCTTTTAGAGATTGAATATGAGGATTTTTTAATGAGATCCTTTTCCCAGACATTGCAAGGAGAGGTCAAATAATGGTACAAGAACCTACAACCTAAATCAATCGACTCATGGGAGGAATTGAAGAATGTATTTTTGAAATTTTTGGGCAAGAGGAAATCTTTGGATCTACATCTTACAGAGTTTTATGCCATGAAAAGGTAGAGTAGTGAAACTGTTTCTACATTCAATAGGAGTTTTTGCAGTATTTATTACAACTTGCCCAAGGAAATTCAACCCACTGAAGTTGTTGTCATGCTCCATTATGCAACAACCTTTCATCCAGATTTTTCTTTCCTTCTGATGGAAAGAAGATATAACTCCTTACACAAATGTTTAATGATGCTCAGGAGGTTCAACCCAATATTCAAGCATGTAAACAAATTAAAAATGAGGATTTGGATGCTAAAGAACATGACAATGAATATGAACAAAAAACAGTTGATTTGGATTTTGAGCCGAGGGTTAATAATATTGTGTGTTCTCTTGAAGTTTTAAATGTTGATGATTTTGCAGAGGATCATATTCCACTTGTTGAAAAAGAAGGTGATAATTTAGCTTATGTTTCATCTCATGATAAGCATGGAGCTGATTGTTTTATGTATTCATTTGTAGACATTCAAGAAAATGAATTTGCAGATCAACCTATTGAAGAGCAAGTTGATGTACCAACCTTTTTCATGTTAGATGAAATTGCAGATGTGGATGAATTGCCCAAGTATGATGAGTACAATGATGACTATGAGGTTAAATTTCCAGATCAAGCAATTGCATGTTCTCTATCAAAAAATGATCATGTGGCTTCGTATATGGATAACTTCATCAGTTTAGATTTGCAATTAGATATATTTTTGTGAGCAAGAAATGTTCAGTCTCAGCAGTTTGAGGAAAGTAGTAAGCCTAGATATTTTAGTTATGCCAGTGATGCTGAATCAGGAGACAGAAATTCTCTACCCTTATGCTTTGCTTCATTTAAATTTTTGAAAGAAAATTTTGAGACCATCAATGAAGTTCAGGAGTGTGGGACGATGCAAAGGCATCTAGGTTCATTTAAGAAAATTGACAGTAAAACGCAGCAATCTCCTCGTATGTTTTATGACCCGGTTGTTGATTATATGGAGGGTTTCAATACTCAAAATTTGCATCCATTTGACAACCATGAGTTTGAAGATAAGCTAATTTCCAAATCAGCTATGTAATTTTTGCTAGCAAGGGTTTCATTGCAGCAATTTAGTGCAAATGTTCAGCCCTTTTATGACAACTATTAGTTAGATTTGCATGAAGGTGAAAATGAAGTTAGAGGGGTCACACATCAGAGTGAAAATCTTGAGAAATGTTTGGACATCAGTTTTTTTTCCCATAAGGATCCTTTTGCAGTCTTGTTGCAGTCAATAAGCAGCCCCAATTTCTTAGATTTTGTCAAATTCAAATGTGTTTGCAAGTTTTTAAATGAATTTCCAATAAGTAGGTTTCTTATTTTGTCTTTGAGAATGGACATGAAAAAATATCAAATTATGGACAAAACACTTGCATGGTTGCACTGGATCTATGATTTCACTTGAATGATCAATTTATGGATCAACTTAGGGTAGGTAGAAATGTTCCTAAATAAGCTCATCACTCTAAGCATCTTTTTCAGTAGTGCGCTTTTAATTCAATTTTTAGTTTACAGTTGACAGTTGTCATTTTCAGTTTGGGTTGCAGTTTGGTTCCAGTTTGTAAGGAGCAAGTTGCAAGTCAGTTTGTAGATTACGATGTTGAGGTTGGAAAATACCAATGGATAAGGCACCTTGTGTGTTTTTCTTTGTTTCCTCACAGGGAGGACAACATCCCCATTGGAGCCAAATGTTAGCATCATTATTTTTGGGTAAAGTTGGAATTTTGTTCAAAGTTTGTAAAGTCCTGCCTTGGTATTAGGAAGACAAAATTGATTCATAGTGTGTGTGTGTGTTTTGTCTCATGATGATTCAAAGTCCTTGGGTCATTAATCAAATAAAAAATAAGATGCATGTCAAAAGAGAGCCAAGTTATAATTCTAAGTCCTTATGGTTTGAAATAATTTCACAAGGTGGGAAGTGGTATGTCAAAGTCGAGTTGTAAGTCTAGGAGGGAAGGTCATTTCAAAGGGTATCAATGATCATCATCACATATTATGAACTCAGCATGGAGGTTATGATCATGTTTCATGTTATTTTTACCTTGACTGTAGAAAACATGTGCGCATTGCGCAAGTTACTTGGAGTAGTTTGAAAAGTCTTATCATCAAAAACAAGTACTTTTCCCTTTAAAATCTCTTCCTATAATTTCATGCATGTATGTTCACCACCTTTTGTTTTTTTCATGCATCCTCGACCCGTGATCAGCCATTTCCTCTCGAAACAAGCTTCAAAGAACCCTCTGTTAAGCAAATCAGTCTCCTCGCTACGCAAATTTTGTGCAGGGTCTCTCACTATGCAAGATATGTGTAGCATATTTATCTATCACAAATTTTTGTGGAGCACTCTCAAAGGCCCAGTCAAAATTAAAGAGAAGTGCACCCTTATCTAGGCAAGTACAGAATTTGAAGAGACAGAATTTATCACTAAGGAAGACAAACAAGTCCTTCAGGTTACAAGTGAAAATGGATGAGGAAGGAAAAGGTAATTTGGATATTATTGTTGAGATAGCAGAAATATAAAGGAAGATTCCTCACAATTTTTTCTTTTGGAAAAAGGGGTCATCAGAGGTTTTGAGTATTTTATGGAAATTTTGTTCACTGTGAGAAAGTGCAATTTCAATAGTGATAAAATGAAGTGAGGATGTTGTCAATTTCAAGATTTATTGTAAAAATAACTTTACACTCTTTATACCCTTGATTCAGAGAAGGATGACAAGTTAAAACCACCATCCAAGCCACCTTTATAGTTTTGCATAAAAAGTTGTCATGTACAGCACTTGCGTAGCAAGCTCTCGCTACGCAAATACTATAATTACATAGTGATTGAAATACCACAAGAGATTATTCGTAAGTTGTTTTTGAAGTAGGTTTTAGTCTCAAAAAATTTTGTGGACACAAGAAACACATAGGTTTGAATAAAATCCCCATGCTACACAAAGTTCACTATGCAACTATTGTAGGTTGCAGTTACACAGTGTGCACGCTGCGTAAATGATAGTTTAGTGGTAAAATTCAAGATAATTTTCTGACCAACTAGAGAATATTTTGGACAAATGCAGAGAGGCTTTTGTCAAGAATTAACTATATAAAAAAACATCTCTCAGTTTTTACACAGGGGTCACATTTTGGGATATTTGAATGAATCTTTACAACCCCTTTTTCCATATTTCAGCATTTAATGTTTTCTTCTTTTAGTCATCATCTTTGGGCGCATATTCCGAGAATATGGAGAAGATTTTTTTTTTTAAAAAGAGGTTTTTGTTAAGAACGGATCCAATAACAAAAACCCCTCTCAGTTTTTAAACAAGTTTCATTATTGGGAATATATGAAATGATCTTTGAGGATTATTTTCCATAAATTCGCCAAGCCGTATTTGTTGGCAGAGTTCTAGAATCTTTTGAAAATCGACTTGAGGGACCTCCAAATCAGAAAGTTTGATCTGAAATTGATATGGGTATTGAAGCTTGGATATTATCCTATCAGATCCCATGATTTTCTCTTCATATGACACATTTTTAGTTGGTCAAAAATCAAACCCTAGGTAGTAGGATATGGGCAGATTTTGGAAAATATTATTTCCTAAGTTTTTGTAACAACTTTCTATCTTTGGAAAAAGATGTATTTCGACCTCCTTAGGCTAGAATATGATATTTATCTATATATTTGATCACTTTGAATGTGAAAAGGGTTGGCAGAAGCACAAAGGACATTTTGCTTAATATTGTAAAAAAATTATGAATCTAAATGAAATACAAATGCAGAACTCCATAGCTTTCGAAGACAAAGATTATAATGGTGGTGGCTTGAAGTCTGTGCTCTAGTCTTTGTATGTACATATTTTGTTCTTATTCTTCATCTGCATTTCATCTATTTAAATTGGATATTAAAAGGTTTGAAATTCATCTAAATGGTGCTTTAGATTCAAGCGATTTAAACTTTGTTTTTCTTTCTTAACTTATCATAATTCATCTTTCATGGTGCTTTGATTTTGTTATATGTTTCATTATTCTTTCAATCTACACAACAAATTTAAAAACTGAAATTTCATCACATATTTAGCTTTTTTTTCTTTGAAAAGTTCCACCTACCAGTCATCGTTTTCATTCGTTTTCAAAGGTTGACTCCATTTCCCAACAGATCCTTCTCCTTCTTGCCAGCAAAACTCTATAAAAATCTCTTCAATCATCAAAACCTAGCCATCGATCTAGAAGGAAAACCTATCTATTAGAGACTAAGTGATGAGAGAGATCCCTCTCAGAACTGAAAGGCTATTTTCAGTTCTAAAGTGGTTATGTGGTTACCTTTGTGAGTTGCCTCCTCAACCTAGGAAATTTACTTAGTGTTAACATAACACATGATAATGAAGAGTCCAACTTATGGAATTAGAGGTTTGGGAATCTAAATTTTAATTATATCATATTAGTAAGAGTGGAATGGTAGATGGATTACCCCACATTCAGTACATAGATGGAGTTCATTAGAGCTACATATTAGGAAAACATCTTGAGGAGAAGTTCAACACAAGTAAATCTTGGAGAGAATCATCACTTCTAGATTTGGTCCATAGTGACATTACAGGTCCTTTCCCACACCCATCATTCAGTAAATCTAAGTATATTCTTACTTTCATTGATGATTTTTTGAGATATACATGAGTCTACTTTCTCAAATTAAAATTGGAGGTCTTTGAGTGTCTTAAATATTTCAAGTAGCTAGTTGAGAACCAAACAAGAAAGAAGATTAAGAAGCTTTGTACAGACAATGGAGGAGAGTATGTGAATAAGGATGTTGAGAATACTTGTTTAGAATCATGTGTATATTTGCAACACATAGTTCCATATACTCCACGGCATAATGGGGTAGCGGAGAGAAAGAACATGACATTGAAAGAGATGGCCAAATGTATGTTGCAGACTAGAGAAATACCTCCAAAGTTATGGGATGAAGCTATCAACTGTGTAGCCTACATTTATAATATATTTCCTCATAAATAATTCAATGGATTCACTCCATATGAGTTTTGGATCAGGAAGAAACCATAAGTCACTCACTTCGGAATTTTTGGTTCCTGTGCGTGGGCTAGGATCCCTTCTGATAGGAAGAAAGCTATGGAAGCTTAGAGTAAGGAGTGTATTTTTGTTGGATATCAGGAGTGAAGGGATATAGGTTATTAGATACTACTTCACATAAACTATTCATTCAAAGGAGTGTTAAGTTTGAAGAGGGTCCTTCACAAGTACTTTCATAGCAGTCCACACCTCCATTTCCACTGTCACTAGTTGTAGAACTTCATGAGACTTCTTGTGATAAGAAATATGAATTTGATATATCTGATATTTATAATCAGAAGAAATAAGTTTCAGGTCCATATCATCGACCACCATGGTCACAATAGACTCTTTAGGTAGCAGGTGATCTAGTGATTGATCTTACCGATCCACGGAGAACTAGATCTCAGTTTGTGGAGCCTCTGCAAGATTTTACTACCATGGAGCCATTGCCACCTATTTATTGTTATATGGTACTTGGATCAGATCCTTTGTCTTATGCAAAGGCTAAAATAAAACCCCATTGGGAGCAAACTATGAAAGAGGAGTACAATTTCTTGATTGAGAACAACACATGGGAGTTGGTTCCTCTACCTTCCAACAAGAAGCTTGTTAGATGTAAGTGGATTTTCAAGAAAAAGAGGGATGATGATGGATAGATTAAAAATTACAAGGCTCATTTAGTAGCTAAATTTTTCTCACCAGTACAAGGAATTGACTATGAGGATACTTTTTCACTGGTTGCCAAGATTGATTCCATTTGGTTATCTCTACCTATTGCAGCAGCTAGAAAGTGGGAGGTACACCATATGGATGTGAAGAATGAATTATTACATGGAGATAATAATGAGGAGATATATATGGAGAATCTAGAGGGATATTTTCATGATCCATCATTAGTATTTAGGATAGTGAGACATTATCATATGTCATTTGTAAGTACCCTAATTATGAAAAATAAATGTACTTCATTATGCAATCCTAATGCCAGTGGAGGAATTACATTCTTGGGAAGGAGACGGTCATCCACACTGATCATAAGCCACTATAGTTCATGCAGACAGATGGAAAATTGTAGAATGACCTCCATCAGAAGTGGTCCACATACTTGCAACAGTTCCATCTCAACATCAAGTATAATATAGGAAGTACCAACGAGGTTGTTGATTGCCTCAGCCGACCTCCAATAGTGACACTCACCACGGTGCTAGACTCTTATGGCCACAAGACCTCTAGATGGCCCCACCTCTATGAGAAAGATCCTATCTTCACCACCACCTACCAGATGTAGGGCACAAACACAGTGGTCACTAATTTCGATCTTCAGGACAGGTTGTTGTGGCACTTGGGCCATCTCTTCATTCCCTCAAGTGATAAATCGAAGCTGATTTTGGAATCCCACTAAGAACACTTCGACATAGAAAGATAGTGGTAGTGTTGCAACAACACTTCTAATGGCCAAAACTTCAACAGGATGTCAGCAAGTATAGCAGGTCCTACACTGCATGCACTATTTCCAAACCAACCACTAAGAAAAAATACATGTACACCCCTCTGCCTACTCCTAACAGGACCTGTGAATCCATCTCAATGGACTACATGTCAGGCCTTCCGTCCACTAAGCGGGGAAATGACTCTGTTTTTGTGGTTGTTGATCGCTTTTCCAAGATAGCGATTTTGGTCGCCTGCAAGAAGAGAAACACAGTGGAGGCTACTTCCAAGCTCTTCTTTGAACGCATGTGGGTACATTTTTGGATTCCAAAAAAAATTATCTCATATCGGGAAAGTCGGTTCCTCAACAAATTATGTTCGAGCCTCTAGTCATTATTGAACACCAAGCTCACCAAATCCGTTGCCTTCCACCCCCAAATAAATGGCCAAACTGAGGTCGTCAACCGGATGATCATACATATCCTACACATGTACAATTCCAAGCACCCCCACACATGTGATGAGAGTCTCCTCTATATTTAGCATAGCTACAACTGATCCATCCATAGCTCAACCAGCCATAGCCCCTTTCAGGTGGGATTGGGATTTCAACCATTGGGCCACATGGATGTTTAACTACCCCTTATGGTCACCCAGGTTGACTCGTCACAATATCCAAATGAACATGACAAATCCAAATAGTTCATTGAGTGGATCCAACAAATCTGCCAACAGGTTCAAAACATTTTACAGAATTCCAATGCCAAGTACAAGTAGCACCATGGTCAACATCGGGTGCCACATAAGTTTCAAGTGGGAGACAAAGTCTGGTTGCACTTGCAGAAAGAACGCATTACAGGGCCCCACCAAAAGATTCATCCATTATGTTATGTACTTTACACTATCACCAAGGTTTTGGGTGACAATTCTTTTGAGCTCAGCATTCCTCCCTTTCTTAGCTTGCACCCAATGTTCAATGTGGATCTCCTTCAACGATATTTTCCACCTTTAATGAACACCTCAGAGATAGTAGAATAGTTGACACCAACAGAGCTCAACCCTGAATGCATGGAACATGCATCCACTTATCATATTGTGGACACACAGGTCAAGGCCAGTCACCAACAAAGAATCCAGCTTTATCAGGTTGTCAAAGAAGGGCAGCTCCTGCACGAAGGAAAGTGACTCACCCGGGGCTAAATTCAGTAGAAATTTCCTCATCTGATGGGGAAAATCCACGCAATGGAGAAAATTTATTCCTAAGGGGGGGGATTAATCCATATGGACATCAGTGGCCACCCACCTATTCCAACTGGCTCATCTTGGCAATTTTTTAGTTTGGCAGTTTTTTCCTACTTTTTCGGGTCCTGAACTTCCGGGGCCATTTTGAGGCCGTAAATAACATATTTAGGGCTCACCATAGTCAAACTATTGACAAGGAATCATAATGTTTAGTTCTCATATAGACCTTTCCGATGGGATATTGTGAAAATAAAACAGAGATCGTATGCAAAAGTTACGACCCTGGGAAGTTGATGTACTAACTTACCCCAACGGGGCCCATGTGACTTTTGGCGCTTCATCTCTTAGGGTTAGGTTTTTGGATGTCTAGGGTTTTGGAATTCATGTTTATTGTAAAATGTATTTGAGAACCTCATTGTAATCATCTTCTTGTGAATGAGCGTAAACGTCACATCTCTTCTTAGAGATAAGTTGTCACCATTCTAGCAAGCTTGTTTTAGTCTGCATTTTACAGTTTCATCATTTTTCTTATTTAATAGAAGTCGAGTTTTACTGTATCTCTGTTATTATTTACTGTGTCTCTGTGTTAATGTTATAAATATGTGTTTTCATTTTGTTCCACTCATAAATCTGGATCATGCTTCATCAATCCTTATGGATTCTTCCATATGGACATTTAGGTTTGTAATCATATGTTCGACTTCTTCCGAGATAGGATTTTGAGACTTCATTTTTATCTTGATCAATTCTTCCTTGAGTGACTTCTCTTTCTCTCTTTCTTTGAACAATTTGTCTAAAGAACTGGTTAGGTGTCTCTCATAATCTTCTTCTTTTGAATCTACATGTTCTAATGATCTTCTTTCTTCCCATACTAACCCAGCATCTTCTTCATCTTCTTTATCATGATCAACATGCTCTAGAGGGGATTATTTTGAGTATAAATTTTGTAGCTTATCCCAAAGTTCTTTGGCTTATGAACATTGTCCCACTTTTACTTTTATTGAATCAGGTAATCCTTCCAAGAGGAAATCCATTGCTATTTTGTTGTTTCTCTTCAATTCCTTCTTAGCTACAGTCTTTGGTTTCTTTGAACCGGTTTATCCCGTAACAATTGATTGTTTTTGGCCCTTGACCAAATTTTGGGAGATCCTTGGTCAAGTTTGACCTATTTTGGGACTTCGACAGCCTGTCGAAGGCGGAGCATAATACGAAGCAAAGGTCATGGGATCTCGACCCTTTTTGGGTCCTTTTTGGGATTTGGGATTATGTAACAGGTATGGGATGTCGGCCCATGGGTTTACCCATGTTTAGGCCTATTTTTTTAAGTATAATTAGATGTCTAGGAAATGTAAGAAGAGAACGGTTACGAATGGCTAAGTGCTAGATCTATGTGATTGAAGGATTGTAAGTGATATGTGCATATTGTGTGAGACTTGCAGAGCTACGTGCAAGTAATTGTAAGAAGGCTTGGTGCTTTACCCTAGCTCGAAGAAGGAAGATCTAACAGAGTGCGTGAAGATCTCATGTCTTATGCGGAGTAGGATTTTGATGCTATGTGTCTGTAAGAAGCTTGACAAAGATAATAACGAAGAAGAGTTGGTGGTTCACCCAGGGTGGGGGTGAACCACGTATATGTTGTGTTGCTCTTCTTTGTGCAATGTATTGATGTGTTTATGTCTTTACTTGCTAAGTGCTTGGATATAGATAGATAGATATGTTTATGTTTTGTGCTAATGATGTATATGGATGTTAGATCTGACTTATATGAATGTGATAGTGCCCTTATCTGTTAGATATAACCTACTTCTCTATGATAAGTACTTAGATACACCAGATCTGAATGAATGATGTGATGCTCTGTTTTATCTGCGGAGTAGATAGTGGTTAAATATTGATGAATTGTCAGTGTTAAGTGCTCTGTTAAGCATTACAATCACATATATGTGTCCCAGCTAAGGTTGAAGACACCTGAGTCCTACAACCGCCCTTGCCTCTACCTCGAGTGATACTTCATCTTCTCTTTAGGTGTTACCAAAAGGGTCGGTAGTTAGGGTTTTGTTGGTGCGTTGTTGTAGCATTGAACCCTTGGTATGCCCCTGTGCCAACAAATGGTTTTGTTGTCAAGACCTGAAACTATGATTGTTGGGAACTGAGGAAGAAGAAGCTTTGTGAAAAGATCTGTTCTGAAACTGTGAAATATATGTGCTAAAGAAAGAATCCCGAACTAAAGAAAAGAGGTCAGATCTGAAGAAAAGAGGTAAGATCTGCAAGCTCTATGCTCTGATAAAGGATCCTAGAAATAATTTTTTGCAGGGTTGCCTACTATGATCCTAGCGCGTAGTATAGAAAGAGTTGGGAATCATTTAAAATAAAGAGAGGATTAACCTTCTGTTACAGTTGTAGAAGACCGGGACATATTGCTAAGGAATGCCCTGGAAGAAGACCTAGTTGTCTTTGTTGAAAATATATGGACCATGAAGTATTGGATTTCCCTAGAATGATTACTAGGCTTGAAGGAATGAACATGAAACAAGAAAACCCTAAGGAAGATCCAGAAATGGCAGAACCCCAGAAAGACTCAGAGCAGATAAAAGAAACCCTGAATGACCACCGACATGTCATCTTACCTGAGATCTTCAAAGAAAGATAATGCCTTGAAGCAAGAATAGGAGACTTTGATATTGACTGTGTTATGGATGAGGAAACATATCTGAATATCATGACAGAAAGAACCTTGGAAGCTATAGGAAGGCCTGCTATGATTCCTTCATTAGGAGGAATAGGACTATTCAAAGGAAAGATGATAAACCTATGTGGAAAGCTCACCCAGATTTCTATGAATGCCAATGGAAATTCGACAGAGGAGTATTTTGAGATTATTAAATTTATTGAGAACAGTGCCCCATTTACCATGCTACTAGGAAAACCTTGGATTGAAAGAGATCAGGCCAGAAGGCAAGAAGAAGAAGAAGTTTTAGATCAGAAGAAGCAAGAGTTAAAATCTTTTATGACTAGAAGAATCACATGCTTAATTGAAGAACATAAGAACAGATTGAAGTTATTTAACACCAAAGACCTAGATGTTGAAGTTGCAAGAACACTAGACGACCCATAGAAGATTGAAGTACTTGTTCCAGATAAAGAAGAAGTATCACCCTTGAATCTTAGGAAAGAATCTCAACAGTGCGAAGTAACTATGCCAAAAGAAGATAAGAATCAGAATGGAAAAAGGCATATCGAGACAAAGCTCACTGGGAAGAAAGCTAGAAAGCTAAGTAAGAAGAGAGATAAGATTGACAAGTTACAGAAGGTTCCAGAGGGAACTTTGCTGAAGGAAAATTTGCAAAATTGGAACTTTGTTGGGATAACAGAACAGCGTCACGTGGCACTTCGCCAAGGCAAAGAAATATAGTCCTTGGGACCAATATAACCATTCAGATGAACCCCCGAATGGGTATAAAGGAATTTATGGTTTGCCACCAGACCGTTGGACCACGTCGTAACAAACATAACTGAGTTAATGAAGGCTTCTCGACCGTTGCAAGAAATTTGTTGCCAAGTTATCTATTTATCCTGTTGCACCATGCCCCAAGAACACTTTTTCTAACCATGAATCTGAGCCTACAGACTCATTGATTTTACACAGTGATCATTGTGTTATTTACCTCTATCCCATTACAGTGTCTAAGTTACTCCTCGAACCTGATATTTTCAACCCTGAGCGTGTATGTTGGACGAGTTCAGTGCTGCGGAGAAATTTTTCGAAGAAGTTTTGATTGACCTCATGACTGAAAGAGTCATGTCGATGTCTACAGGTGTACAAGCGTCATTGACGAGAGGACTGCAAGCCTCTCCGTTGACTGCTCATGGATCGAGGCCATCCTGACCAACAGTAGAGAAGAGAACCAAGAAAAAAGATGACCTAGCCAACGTGAAGTTGATTCCATCCATATTTCCCGATTACATCCCGCCTCTGGTTGGTGCAGTGAATCGTGATAGTGTACCACGTGAGTTTGAGTACACCATAGTTACTGTGTACCTCCCGAAGGGGATACGCGTAGTTTAAACAGAGCAGGACAAGATCATAGTGTTGAAGTTCAGTAACTTCAACCTTGAACATCGAAAGATCTATGGTATGCTCGCCCCATACAAGTACCTAAATAGAACAAAAGGGAAGAAATCAAAGATCATCCCTCAGTTGTGGACGATGAAACTCACGCAGTCCACCTTGCTGAATGTCATGAAGATCCCACACTTTGGAAGACACCAGGAAGTCAACACCTATGTCAAGTTGCTATTGTTCTGTTACCATGGCGGCTACTTATGGCTAGACCGCTGCATTATAGTTGACCCAACATTGATCCACAAGGTCACAGGACTAAGTATGCAAGGACTTAACCCACAGGACTTTTATCTAGGAAAAGTCGCAGATCACGCACTCGCACAGAAAATCAAGGATACATATGGTGACATTGAGAAGGGAATAAGAGGCTACAAGGTAGCCTCCATATAGAGTGGCATAGTGTGCCTCGCATGTCAACTAATAGATGGAAATTTAATAAGGAAGAACTGACCTACGCAGGTCACCGAATTTGTCGTCGACCTCGCAGGGAAGTGCACGGAAGGCCTACAAATGAACTGGGTGAAGTACCTAGTTAAACAGTTGGAACTAGATTATCGAGAAGCACAGGATCAGGGTTATGAATTTCATTTCAACTGGCTCCTGGTCCCCATTGCATTTTTTACCTGGGAGATGCTAGAGGAGCGACCTTCCCAGACATAAATCCGTTTAAACCGCTTGTCGGGAAGTTCACTACCCTGTGGTATTCAAATGATGTGAACAAATAGTGGCAGTCGAATGTTGTTTTCCATACATACTACCTCCAACTAAAGTGAGCCATAAAAGTTGAGCCTCACATGACTCCAAACACCTTACAGAGGTTTTGACCCATGATGAAATTCAGTGCAGATCAGCACTTCACCTACATTACAACGCAAGCAGATGAACATAAAGAGAAGCTCCAATCATATTATAAGCTTACAGAAGAAGACCTGGTGGAAATCACTTAGGAATGGTTCGCTGACCTCCTTATCTCCTCCAACCATGCAGAGATATCTAATCTTGATAGCCCAGAGGACACTCATAAAGAACATAATACACCCAGAACTAGTAGGCATAAGAAGACTGAGGAGGTCCAAAACTTAAGCAGCACCTCAGGGAAGACTACTTCCATGTCACCTGACCAAGGGGGTGATGACGAAGTATAAGATGAACAGAATACCAGTGAAGTAATACCGCCCAGAGACGAGGTTGACACTTTGAAGAAGAGGAAAGTTTCCCCCCCAAAACCTTCTTCCCGAAAGAAATCGAAAGCCACCATGACCAATATGCATATTGTCCTCACCTCCGATGATTTTGATTTCATCATAGCAGCCCTGAACCATGCTTCACTAGAAATAGCAGAGAAACAAGGAGCCAAGCAGGAAGAAATGTATAATAGGATTGAAGACAAACTTTGAGGGGTATAGCAGGCCCTTCATTCCAGCCGCGTAGTCTCCACTGCGCCTCTTCCATCGGGAGAACTAGATTTTGGAGATTTGCCAACCCAACTCCACTGACTAGATGATATATTCGAAGCTCACCTTCGACGAGCACAAGAAGAAATAGAACAAGCTACCCAGGCCTTGAAGAAAGTGCAAGGAGTACTTGTAGAACAGTGTCGAGCTTCAGAACAGGAAAATATTTCTCTCCAAGAAAAGTTTGATGAAGAAAAAGCATAGATACAAGAAGGAAAAGAAAAGTTTCTCACGGAGCAACTCGAAGTGAAATAAGTGGTTAGAAGAGAACTTCATTCTATGACAGTCGTAGAAATAAAGGTAGAGTATTGAGTCACACAACAAGTAGAGAAACTCGCAGAAGCTATCCAACAGCTACAACAATGCATAGCAGACTTAGAGCTTCATGCAGTGCCCGAGACTCCACAGGATGTAAGGGATCAAAGAGAATCAACTGCTCGAAGCGCAGTTGGGAGAATAAAATCCCTTGCTATGGAATGTAAGAAATGTACTGATCGCAGTGCCCAGACCTACGAGCAACTCACTGAGAATCCATAACTGAAGGCACTGGAGTCGCAGCTCCAAGAGGCGAAGTATCAAGTTGAAACGATACAAGCGCAGTTGAAGCCCCTTTCAACAGTGGAAAGAATGAAGCGATCCCAAGAGAAACGCACCACCCAACAGTAGATCCACACTATCTAGAGAAAATTTATGGAAGTAACTCGGGAGGCTCCAACCTGTACAAGTTAAGGCTTACCAATTGTTCACAGAGGTCAAAGGTCAAGGAGAAAAACTAGAGCAGATTGTCACTGCAGTCGAATAGCACCTGGAGGGACCTGTGAACGAGGTAGTCATCCAAGAGTTCGTTGCACAAGAGACCATGGAACAACAACAAGTTGAAGCAGTTCGAGCCAAGCTCGAGGCTTTCAAACCAGAACTACCCATATCAGACTGACTCGAGACGAGCCACAGGTGAGTGTTGGGGGCTTGTTGGCCCTTAACCAAGTTTTAGGAGATCCTTGGTCAATTTTTACCTATTTTGGGACTTCGACAACTTGTCGAAGGCAGAGTGCAAGAAGAAGCATAGATCGCGAGATATTGACCCTTTTTGGGTCCTTTTTGTGATTTGGTATTGTGTAACGGGTATGGGATGTCGGCCTATGGGTTTACCCATGTTTAGGCCTATTTTGTAAAGTATAAATAGATGTCTAGGCAATGTAAGAAGAGAATAGTTACAAATGGCTAAGTGCTAGATCTATGTGATTGAAGGATTGTAAGTGCTCTGTGCATATTGTGTGAGACTTGTAGAGCTACGTGCAAGTAATTGTAAGAAGTCTTGGTGCTTTACCCTAGCTCGAAGAAGGAGGATCTGATGGAGTGCGCGTAGATCTCATGTCTTCTGTGGAGTAGGATTTTAATGCTATGTGCCTATAAGAAGCTTGAAAAATATAATAATGAAGAAGAGTTGTTGGGCGTAGCCTCAGGATGGGGGTGAACCATGTATATTCTTTGTTGCTCTGCTTTGTGCAATGTGTTGATGTGTTTATGTCTTTACTTTCTAAGTTCTTGGATATATATAGATAGATTTGTTTATGCTTTGTGATAATGATGTATATGGATGTTAGATCTGACTTATATGAATGTGATAGTGCCTGAATCTGTTAGATCTAACCTACTTCTCTATGATAAGTGATTAGATACATCAGATATGAATGAATGATGCTATGCTCTATTTTATCTGTGGAGTATATAGTGGTTAAATAGTGATGAATTGTCGGTGCTAAGTGCTATGTTAAGTATTACAATCGCATATCCATGTCTGAGCTAAGGTTGCAGACACCTGAGTCCTGCAACCACCCATGCCTCTACCTCGAGTGAGACTTCATCTGCTTCGCAGGTGTTTCCGAAAGGGCTGGTAGTTAGGGTTTTGTTGGTGCGTTGTTGTAGTGTTGAACCCTGGGTCTGCCCCTGTGCCAACAATTGCCAAATATCATACCCATGTGCTTTTAAAAATACTTTCACCCTGTAGCTCCATATCTCATAGCTCAGACCAATTTGACCATCAAATATTAGTGTTCCATTTACCGTGCACTTCACAAATCATGTCAGTCCATTATATGTGGAATCCATGATCTACCTTCTAGTGGTTAAATTGTTTTCTTGAAGGACCTGCTCTGATCCCAATTTTTCGAATGCTGAGATGGGGGGTGAATCAGTATGAGCACTTTTACCTCTTTCAATCACAATACTCAAAATTCAACTTTATCAGCAGTATATAATTTATTATTGCATCCAATATATCATGATCATATAAACATAAGCAATACAAATCAACAATATTACATCATATACACAGTACACCATAATTTACGTGAAAACCCAAATGGGAGAAAACCATGGAATGATTTCTTATATATTTCAAGAATACATTCATATGAAGTTCCAACATCCAAATTCTCCAACACCAACTAGAAGGAGACACCAACCTCCTGATTTATAGCCACCAACCCCTTGAAGGAAGCAACAAATTCCTTATTTCTATAGCACCAACCTGAAGGAAGCACCAACACTCTGAGTTATCCAGAAGAAACCAGAAGGAGGCTATAACCCCATGATTTACAGGCACCAGCCTGAAGGAATCACCAACTCCCTGAGTTCTCCGGCACCAACCAAAAGGAAACTACAACCTCCTTTCCTTGCTCCATCCTACCACCCTGAAATATAAGTGTAGAGTCATTGTTACTACTACTAAACAACTTTTCACTGTCACTATCACATCAACCAACCTATCATTGTCATTGTCACATCAACCAACCTATCATTGTCACTTTCATTGTCACATCAATTAGCCTATCACTGTCATTGTCACATCAACCAACCTGTCACTATCATTGTCACATCAACTTGTGACTACCATTGTCACATCAACCAACCTGTCACTGTCATTGTCACATCAACCAACCTGTCACTGTCACTGTCACATCAACCTGTGACTACCATTGTCACATCAACTAGCATGTCAATGTCTCTATCATTGATATACTATCATCAACCAACTGATCCACTCACATGGATACAAATATCATCACTAAACCATATAAATCAACCATGTACATCAATCATCAACCATGCACATCAACCTGTACCATACCATGTACATCAACCTGCACCATACCATGTACATCAACATATACCACACCATGTACTTCAACTTGTATCATACCATGTACATTAACCTATATCATACCATGTACATCAACCTGTACCTTCTCATGCATCAACCATGTAACATACCATTCGTGTACATCATAATATATCATCAATGAAGTGCCTCAAGCATAACCATGATAGAGACCATACCAAGATACCAATATATCCAAGATGTTATACTAATCAATGTACCATAACATCACTAAGGTGTACCTCAACATGTACCAACATCACCAAGACATGCACCTCATATATGTACCACCATATACCAAGTGTGTACCACAACCATGTACCAACAATACAAATATATGTCTCTAGTATATGCCCAAATCACCATACCATGCCTCAAAAATGTACCATATCACCAATATATATCAATCAAATAATGCATATAAACATACCTCGGAACCTTTCAACTATCCCAGTGCTTCAAATCACAGACAAACTGACCAACCTAGCCATCAAAAACCTGGTATAAGCATCTCTCACCAATTATATATTGTCCTCACGAGACCAAGACCTGATGCCATGAGGGGCCTCATGTGAGAGGCACTAGGAAACCCACAAGGGTGCCTCATGGGACACTAGTTTTCTGACCTGCGGGGGTCATCCAAACTAGGGTTTCTTTGGAGAAACCTCCACAGACCTGTAATCCTGAAACTCTTGCCTTCGCTCTCCTTCCCTACCTAGGATTTCACCATCACAAAATTATCAATAGATCACTTTATCACTTAGAGATATTCAATAGAATGTGTTTCTCAGTGTACTTATGAGTGACTTCTTGAGGTGTATATATACATTTTATAAGTAACCTCTTTCCTTAATTTTAGGGCTTCTTGAACTTTCTTGGTACAACCACTTTACCCTTTCATTAATTACTTGCTACCAATTAGGGGCTTCTTAACCCATATTTGGGGCTTCCAACTACATGACCTCATAAATCCTCAACCGTGAGGAACTATATGACGTTACACCTACCATTAGAAACTACATGAGGAGGATTATCCATCTATGAGTGTGTTACTTGCATTTAAATTGTCCTGCATGTCCTTATTCCTCAAACAACTTCGGGCTTCATGACCACACCTATGGCTTTCTTGTAGACTTCTTCAAATTGTCTTCCTATGAGGGATATGCTTAGAGATACGCCATAAGGAAACCACTTTGGATACTTCTCCAAATACACCCATCACATTTGTCGAAATCAATGATAACCACTAGTTGTTGACATCAATGACAACCAACTGTCCAACAATAGGTTGGAACAAATCCCAATAGAACATAGCTAGTTATAGAAGACGAAATGCATATTCAAGAAGGATGATACAATGATTGTTGTAGATAGAACAAAGGATGTTGCTTCCAATTCCAATGACATTCACCTCAAGTGTGTTGTTTCTACATTATAAAACCAATTCTCTCTCAGACAAGCAATGTTGATCCAACAATTGAAGCAGGAGATTATTTTAGTTATCCAAGGATAAGTTGTATGTTGGTTTACTTCCTTCTCCTACTCATTGTTTGAGTTTATTGACCCGGGGTTCATGTCTATCGGGTTTCCAACAAAGCCTCTAAAACTATCGGCCCTCCTGGTAAACCAGAAGGCAACACAGCACACAGAATATGTTGCGTAGTCTCACCCGAGATAGCTTTAATGGGTGGTTGTAAGACTAATGTCTTTACAGCCTAGGATTGAGTGTGAGATAAGGGAGATGAATATTGACCCATTATTATAACTAGTAAAAGCAACATGTTGTTATTCACGACTATGCAATAATTTCCATAGCTTATTCCCTCAATAACGCAACAACACTTAAACAAACAATATAATAACTCATTCATTCAACGGAATAATAACTGCTTCAGACAATAAATATATGCAAGCATTCATCACATAACACAGATGTTACCATGGTTCACCCCCTCCTGGGGCTACGTCCACTAATATTTGGCTCTCATCTCTTTTGTTATATTATTTTCGCATCTACAGTGTCGGGCACTTTACAATCCTCCACGGTCGGGTGAGATCTATATGAGGCGGACTAGATCACACCAGGCTCCACGACCTGTGATCTAACCCTCAAGATCTACCCTTCCTCGATTTCCCTCTAGCTCAATATCTTATACAAAAATAGGTCGTCCAACAAAAACCCCTTCCATATCGCATCAACTCATGCATAACTACTATATCAACAACACTCTGAACTAATAGCTAACAACCTGAACCCTCTATAATACCTCGGTATATATATTTATGCATTTATGGCTCTTCATCCATTATAATACCTTACCAAAACCCCAACCCTATCATTCTTAGGTCTTCCTCCCATGCGTGTGTGTTGTTATTCCTTCCAATTGTTAGTTTCCTTGCATGTGTGCATGTTGTGTTTCCTTCCAGCTGTCACTTTCCTTGTGCATGCTTTCTTTCCCAAAACCACCTTGCTTTTCCGCCTCAGCCTTTGGCCTGCCTCCAATAAGCCCCCAACACTAACATGTGGCTCGTCCCGAGCCACCTAACCTTTGTTTTCTCCTTCGAACTCTTTGGTTATCGCTTGGGCCTTTTCCTTGAGCTCTTATCCCTGTGTCTGTGCCTGCGCGGTTTACTTCTCCTTCAGTGTGTCCACTGTATGGACTGCAATTTCATTACTGATCAATTCCACACACTCTGCTTGGGTCTGTGCTATTTGTGTCTTGGCTTTTTCTACCTGTGCCAGGACTTCTACTACCTTCTCTTACGGCGGTTCCATTTGAGCTTGTCGCTAATTTTTCTCGGTTTGCATAGTAATTAGCTCTGCCTGCAATCTCTTCATGTCCTTCATCCCTTTGACGCGTTTTGTAACTAGCATTGTCTTTTGCTTATGCTTGAGTTATTATATCGCTACATTGATCCTTTCTTCTTCCTTGTCCCACTTTTGGACATGTTGATCCTCTTCTAGCTTAGTCTAAAGTTGCACTTCTTTATCGAACAAGTCAATTGTTGTGCTGACCTACTGCTCTATCTCCTACAGCTACGTTGTTTCTTCCTGATTCCTTTGCTCATTTATTGTTGGTGGTGTGCTTGGTGTAAGTTTCTCCCGGAGATTCTCGATCTCCTTATGATATTGATCGATTGCCTGTGCAATCTGATCAATATTCTCTGTTATTTTAATTTCATCCCTCTGCGCGGCCTGTGGAATATTCTCATAAGTTCCTGCCACTTTTTTCTCGAGTCCTTTTATGCGATCTCTTTCCTCCTAGATCTCAGATTTATCCTACTCGTAGACTATTTCCAACGCGTCCTGCTTCTCTATTACTCGTTGCAATTCAACCAAGTCTTTGTGTGCACGAGACTATACCTCATGGTTTATGCTAACCTGCAACTTGTGGAGTGCCTTGGTAGTCATCCGCATCAACACCAGTTGGATTTGGCTTAAGTCCTTCAAGGGTGTCTTCCCCACAATCTCATTCATTTGTGTTCAGGGGTGTCATATGGAATGTTGCATTCAGGTGTTGTAGTGAGTGGATTGGATATCGTTCTTTTTCTTCCACTCCTTCCTCTGTCTGAGGTGTTGATGGTTTTGGTCCACTTTTGTTGTGTGTTGTCTGTACTTCCTCGATTTTCTTGAGGAGTTTCTGCATGTCTAGAAGATCCTATTGAATCTTGTCTCTGTGGTGCGCATCATGGTCAAAATCCTCAGATAGACAATCTTTGACCATTCGGGATATCATCTCTCCATCACCATCTGTGATCGTATACTTTGGAAATGTTCTTTCTTCTTTTGACTTCTTGTGTGCACCTCCTGTTTGCATGGCTGGCCTCTTGTTTGTCCCTATTTCCTGTGGGTTGGGACTTGTTGTGGTCTCTTGTGCAGGCTCCGCCTGTTGTTGCTTCTCCTTGGACAACTGTAGCTTATCCTTCTTTCCATTATGGGTCCCTGTCTCTGTTGGCTCTTCATCTATTGGTGTTGTTTTACCTTGGCCTATTCTTCATCTTTTGGGCACTAGAATTTCCTTTGGTTAGGTCTCCCCCTGCCCTACCTCTTCTTTTGTTATTCTTTCCGGAAAATCCTGCGTAAGGACAGGAGTCTTCCACTCATCGTCCCATTCATTGATGACCATGTTGATGTCGCCCTCTGTGATACAGTAGCGCATTTATAGCCATTGTTTATCCGGATCCTTCCTTGCCTATATCCACATTGTATGTCATGTGGCTAGGAAATTAGCGATGTCTTTATACCACATGAGGGCCTCTGGTGTTATTCTCCACATCTTGGAGATTTCTTCTTGTAGGTCGCGTAGGTATCCTTCAAAGATGGCCCCGTTCGCCTTTTTTCTCCTAGCCTCTGGCCTGGCTTTGAGCAACAAATATCTCTCTCCTCGATTTGGTTTGGTTCTGTTGCCAAAAACTACACACCTTGGCTCTTTCCATCCCATGAAGGCTATCAATGTGATCAGCCATGAATAGTGAAACTTTGTTCCTAGATCCTGTGCGACCTTGCAGTCATATAGGAATAGGTTCAATAGATATGGTGCCCAGCTCACTGTGGTGCCTTCTGCACATTGAGATGCAATTGCAACAATCCCGGCTGGAACTTCCTCCGTGCGGAATTTTCTAAGCAGCTTGCAGGCTAATATTTTCGCGCCCAGTTGTGTTGCGGAATTGTTGATCCTCATGATAATGATCCCTCTTGTTCCCCTGTCAGTGCCATACTTCTTCTTCATCTCTTCTGCTAGCACCTTCTCCATGGCTTTGTCATCCAAAAAGTGTGCGGGATCCATGCCTCGAGATGGAAATCATGGTATGTTTGCGATAATCTTTACGTCTATCGACATGAGCTTGTCCAACTAGATGTCCCCACTATGCGTGACTGCTAGCAACTATTTGACGCATGCGATTGCGTGCTGACCCCTGCCAAAATGTGGTAGGTCTAACAGACCTAAAATTCATGTCTTCTGCAACCTTATTTCCCATTGGATTGGTTGATCAATAGGCTCCCCAACCAGATTTGTTCCCACGGTCTCCATGTACAATCTCTTTGCAAGTTCCAAAAACTTGTCTTCATCTACGACATCGTGGTCCGAGTATTTGAGATTCCCTATATGACCCAGAAGATCTAGTCCTACCTATACCCCAGTTGATATGTGTGGTAGAACGATTTCTGTTGTGGGTTTCTTGCGAGGTGACCTGGGTATCTGTATCCTAAATTTCTTCGATGGTGGTGGCTAGCTCGAAGTTCCAGCGGCTTTCGATTGCTCCTCAGTATGCCCTTTCGGCTGACCCGTGACATCTTCGTTCATTCCTTCTTATGGGTGGTATGATATGGTCATTTGCAACTCATTCGTCTCAACTGTTGATTCCCGAATCGGCGTCATTCCATTAACTCTCGAAGTTTCTTCAGTGTTCCCTGGTTACGCCTTCTTCAGAATTTCTACGTCCCGGTTTGGTTGCTCCTGTACCATTGTTGGTATATCTATACTCGTTCCCTCAGGTGTCGGCTATGGGATTTCTTCCAATGTAGGTGTTGGGTTCACTGGTGTTGTGTCTGGAGATGGGATTTCGTCGACATTGACGATCTCTAGTGGCTGCTTTTCACCTTCTTCTGCCTGTCCTCGTGACCTAGTCTGAAATCTAGTTTTCTTGGTGAGCTGGCTCACTTCTGTTTTCTTGGACGGTGCCATGGCAGTGAATTTCAAACATTTGTTGTGTTCGAATTGTTTCTTTGACCTCTGTGAACTCGCTCTGAGTTTTTCAACCTCTATTTCTCTCTTTCTGCTATTTTTTCGTGAATAGACTATTTTCTCCCGCGTTCGTGTGTTATATGGGTTTTCCATGAAGCTTTTCGATGACACTTCCTTCATTATGGGTTTAATGTACCTTAATTGAGGGTTCAATGCATCT